>ML100160.1:0-38984 GCA_003697995.1 Taxidea taxus jeffersonii
TCCTGGGATCGAGCCCGGCATCAGGCTCTCTGCTCAGCAGGGAGCCTTCTTCCCCTCTCTCTCTCAGCCTACTTGTGATCTCTGTCTGTCAAATAAATAAATAAAGTCTTAAAAAAAAAAAAAAAACAGTACCTCCAGCACCCCAGAATCCTAGCCAGGGATAGCTCGGGGACCTGCTTGCTAAAGCTCAAAGCAGGGACACAGCTGCCAAAGTGAATGCTACTCACCGGCTCATTTTCCAGAAGGCTCTCTGAATCTATGCATCTTACACTCTGTCCCGAAGAGGAAGCCAGACCTCCCACCCTCCCCGCTCACTACCTCATCACCCTGCACCTTCCTCAATATCAGAGCACATTTAGGTCTTGCTGACACATCTGCCCAGTGCCTTTCAGTTTGGGGAGGGGGGGTTCTCCCCAGGCCTCCAGCGGAGAGGGCACCCATCATTAGGTCTCAGAGGAGCTAGGCTTCTGTGCCCAGAAGGACTGTGGCCGCAGCCCACACAGGTGATGTTCCAAAGGGGCTGCGTTCCAACATATCCGGAGGGAAAACTGCGAGACAAGCGTTGCGCTTATTGGTGCCATAAATCACCAGCCATTCAAGTTCCGCTGCACCTCCGTGCCCCTGCTCCCTTCCAGCGAAACCGTCCCCAGGGCCCCCCTGCCACCACCCGCCCTGCGTGACTTCCCGCACAGGGGCCAGAGCCAACTGCTCACTTGCAAGCAAGATGAGTTCGGCTAAGTTAATTTTTTTCTCCTTCTTTTTCACAGATCTCAACAGTCTTTGTTCCTGGACAATGAGCAGTGTGCAGCAGTAGAAGGTGGAAGGGGCCAAGGGTGGGGCGGGGGGGGGGATGCAGATGGAGGGTGGGGGGGCGGTAGGGGAAGGCAAGGGTGTGTGCTGAGGACCAGCACTCAGATGAAGGCTGACTCCCAACCAGACCCCCTCAAAGCTGTTTTCCTTAGCAAGTACATTGTCTCCTACACTGTCCGCCGCCCTTTTAAAAAATTGGTTACGGAGTTTGACTCAGCCTAACCCGATACAGGCCCCGTTCCTTCCTTTGGGAAGCCAGGGTGGGGTCTTTGGCCACATCACCCTCTGAGTCCCAAAGCCGCCGACCTGCTGGCTGGCCATGTGCAGAGCAAGTGTCACCTCTGAAGGTCCCTTCCTTCCAAGGGCACTGCCACCAGGTGGGCTTCCTGATTTCCTCTGCTTCCGCAGGAAAGACCAGGCACCAAGAGACCTCTTTTGCTCAAGAGTCTTTTCGTGACCTGGGCAGCGGAGACTGGTTGTGTCCTGGAAAGAAACCCTCCAAAAGCAGAGAAAAAGCCCCAAATGAGAGCCAAAGCAAGGAAGAGGTAAAGGTTGAATGAGGAGATTGTCAGGGCACAAGGTTCATCACAGATCTGCTGTCGAAGGGCCTCCCGCATGATATGTGTGCACAAGGAGTTCGCCAAGACCTCAACAGTGGAAGGAGGCTCTGAGTGACTTTGGTTTGCCTCTACATCTCAGCTCCCCTTGGCTAGCTCTTATGATTTAGGGGAAGTTATCTATTCTCTCCATGTTCGGTTGCCTCATCTGTAAAATGGGGACATAACAATACATATCACAGCATGTTGTTGCAAAGACTCAATGAGCTTATATATATCAACATCTTGGCACGGTGTCAGACATATGTGGTCACAGAATCAACAAATACAACAATCATAGGGGCGCCCAGGTAGCGCAGTCAGTGAGGCATCCGACTCTTGATTTTGGTTCAGGTCATGACCTCAGGGTCGTGGGTTCGAGCCCCAAGTCAGGCTCCGTGCTTGGTGGGGAGTCTGCTGGAGATTCTCTCTCTCTCTGCCCCTCTGCCCATTCTCTCTCTAAAATAAATAAATAAATCTTTAAAAAATATATATATAACCATTGTAATTATTTTTCTCGATTTCCTTAGCCTTTTACAAAGTATATGCATTACTTTTGAGATTTGTTAAAAAAAAAAAAAGTTGTATTCCAAGTCCAAGAAAATAATACGCAATTTTAAAAACTTCAAACAATTCCCAGGGGGAAAAGGTGAAACTCTTCTCTTAGCATCCTTCGTGACCACCCTGCTCTGTAGGACCCTTCCACAAAGGTCAGCGGGGCCATACAGATCGAAGCTGTTCTCTCTGCATTTATACAGAGACACACAGATTGTTGGATATAAGGGAACTCGGGCTAGGTGCACGGATTTGCGGTTTGCTTTACTTCATATTTCTTGAAGAACATTCCATGACGGGACTTGTTACTCTTTCGAACTGATGTGTAGTATTTGCTGGCATTGAAGCTCCTCATTTACTTACCCATCCCCTTCTGCTGGGCATTTAGCTTGTTCTCCAGTCTGCGCCCAAAAACAATGATACCGTGAACATCCCCGGATATGTGTCCGACCGCTGGCATAGGCTTGAGCGCATGCGCACAGATAGGCCAAACTGTTCTCCAGAAAAGGTTATCCCAGTTTAAATCCCCACC
This sequence comes from Taxidea taxus jeffersonii, assembly GCA_003697995.1. Taxonomy (NCBI): domain Eukaryota; kingdom Metazoa; phylum Chordata; class Mammalia; order Carnivora; family Mustelidae; genus Taxidea; species Taxidea taxus. The sequence continues at coordinate 2,494 of ML100160.1, forward strand.
AACAGCATAGGACAGCACCTGTTCCTTTCCCCCTTCTCCATTTTCCTTCTCCATCAGACCGCATGTAAGCGTCTTCGCCTGTGGTGTGGGTCATTTGTGCAGCAGAGCCTCCCTACCCCGCGATTATTATTAAGTAGCCCACCGTGAGTTTTGATGCTTTGGGGAAATGTTGGGATTTTTAATCTACCTGGCATTTATCTTTGCGGAAGGGTCCTACCTTTAGGCTAGAGTTGCTTACAAATACTTTTTTTTTTATTCATTTGACAGGGAGAGAGATCACAAGTAGGCAGAGAGGCAGGCAGAGACAGAGAGGTGGGAAGCAGGCTCCCTGCTGAGCAGAGAGCCCAATGTGGGGCTCGATCCCAGGACCTTGGGATCATGACCTGAGCCGAAGGCAGAGGCCTTAAACCACTGAGCCACCCAGGTGCCCCACAAATACTTTTTTAAAGAAGGAGCGATTTGAGAAGAAACACCCTGGGGCGCCTGAGTAGCTCAGTCACTTGAATGCCGGACTCTTGATTTTGGCTCAGGTTGTGATCTCAGGGTCATGAGATGGAGCCCTGAGTTGGGGGCTCTGTTCTCAGCAGGGAGTCTGCTGAAGATACTCTCTTCCTCTGCCTCTGTCCCTCTGCCTGCTCGGGCTCTCTCTCTCATTCTAAGTAAATAAATAAATAAATAAATCTTTAAAAAGGAAAAAGGAGGAAGAAGAGGAAAGTCCCTGCACAAGGACACCCACGCACGCACGCACACACCCGCTACTATGCGGGAAGGAGAAACCCACGAGACCCCTGCAGCCCCAGCAAGCAGGCGTCAGCTAGAAAAGAGAGCTCTGACCATCTTTCCAGCCTAGACTCCCTCCTGCCACCCTGCTGGCCAGCCGTGTTTTCTGACCTGCAGTATTTGGGAAATCGAGGACATGATTCTGACTCTTCGCCCTGCCCCCACCACACTGCCCACGGACCCCACAACTAGACCCAGGCTTGGCAGGAGGACCTGTCCACAGAGCAGCATTCCATGGCACAGACTGAGAAGGAAGGTAAACCCAGACACCAGGAATGCAGTCAGCCCCTGCAAAATAACACTGCCGGCCGCCCAGATCCCCATCATAAAAGTTTAATGTAATTACGCAGGAATGAGGAACTTCCGGTCAGAGGCAGGCTGAAGAAGGCGTTCTGAGAAAGCTGGGCTCACGGAGGCAGGGGAGGCAGAGTTTTGTGGAGGAACAACTTGCCTTCCGTCCCCACCTAGCCCACCCAGAGCTTGGGGAGGGGGGCGGAGGGGGGTGCCACAGGGCTGATTTCCAAAACAAAGGTCCCACCCAGCCCAAAGAGAGAGGCTTGGGACAGCCTAAACGCCAGAAGGCAGTGTGGCCCCCACAGGCCCAGGCCTTGTCTTCCAGAAGCCCTCAGACTCCCAGGGCAGAGGGGGAGGAGAGGGGTGTTGTGACAAGGACGCAGGTGGTAAGAGGGGCATATGCTCTGTGATAAGGGTTTGCAGGAAGGGTTAGGGAAGGGAGGAGCAGGGCAGCCCCATGCAGCCTCAGAGGTCAAGGAAAGTTCTGGAGGAGGCAGTGTGGAGTTTGCTAGTCGGGGAAGTGAGGAGAGTGTGCCTAGCCGGAGATCTGATAAATGCCAAGCCTGAGTTTGACAGAGGGTACGGGGCGGCGGAGAGGGGTGGGGGGCAAGGCAGGCAGCTGGTGTTGGCATGCCCACCCCTAAGAGAGGGACCAGAACTAGCACAGAAACTGCCTCTCTCATAGCCATCCTCTTCTTGGTCCACCTTGCCCACCACTGCCCCTTAAAAGCCCTCCCCAACCACTGAGATAGACCACTATTGACCCATCCTCATAGCCATTGCTAGCCTGGAGACAGCTCTTCTTTGAAACTGGCATGAGAAGTCTAAAACTCCTTGGCGGGCCTCGTCCCGGCTCCTCTCTGGAGAAACAACCACAAGCCAAGTGGTCTCCTTGGTGCCCCCCGCTCGTGGAGCTTCGCTTCCAGTGGCAGAGACACGAACTAAACATCTCGACAAACCCAAGTGCCTATAATTAAAAGCTGCAGGAAGGATGATGATGCAGGCCCAGCAGCGGAAACCAGGAAAGAATATAATAGGGACCTGTTTCAAATTGGGGGCGGCAGTGACACATAAGTAAGCCTCGAGCTGGAGTGAGCCAGAGGAAGCAAAGAGAGAGCATCGTGTGCAAGGGAGCTGAGGAGGGAAAGAGTTTGGAGCTTTTAAGGAACTTAAAAAAAAAAAAACACACAACGTGCCAGAGGCCCAGGGAAAGAAGGGAGGGCCACGCAGCAGAGAGCATTTTCCGAAGCATGGAGAGATGGGGTCTATGTCCCCTTGCCTTGAATCCGGGTGGGCTTCTGTTGGGCCCGCAACCAAGGGAATGTGGCAGAAGTGACAGCACGTGACTTTGGAGGCTGGGTCAGAGAAGGGGAATCAGCTGGCACCTCGGGGACTGGACCAGTGGGTCCCTGGGCGGCCACGTGGGAGATGGGACCACCCCGAAGTCACCATGCTGTGACAAAGCCTGAGCCACAGGGAGGGGGCAGGGCAGGTGCCCCATCAGCCATCACACCCCGCCACGGGGTGGGATGGCGACAGGTGCGAGCATGAACCTGCAGCCAGTCCCACCCAGCAGCCCTCCAGGCTTCCTGCTGAGTCCCCAGACACCGTGGAGTATTGGTAAACCCTCCCTACTGTGCCTTCTTCAAATTCCTAGCCCATAGACTCTGTGAGCATAATAAATTGTGGTTGTTTCATGCCTCCGAGTGTGGGATGGTTTGCTATGCAGTGATAGTAACTGCAACAAGGCTGGAGAGGAGGTTGAAGAGGCAGAAAGAACCAGAGAGGCTAGGTTATGGGCCAGATCAAGGCTTGGGGGTTGTGCATGTGCACTCGGGAGCCATTGAAGCACCGTGGGCAGGAGAGTGGATGATCGAGTTTCTTGTTTTGCCGTGTGGAGAAGGGTCTGGAAGGACGGATGTGGCAGAGCGGGTAGAAGGCGTCTCAGTGGTCCAGGAGAGGGGGGGTGGTAGATGAGGGGGCCGTGGCCATGGGTACGAATGGATGGACTCAGGGCTCATGCTGGAGTAAGATGGTCAGGGCCAGGAGCCAAGTTGGATTCGAGGCATGAAGTACCAAGGATGGCTCCCGAGTTTCTGGAAGGAGCCCCTGGAGGGCTGGAGGGGCCGTTGACTAAGGTACATGTGTGAGCTGGGACTGGCGGGGGGAGGAATTAGGTGTTCAACTTTGGACACATTAGGTTCAAGATACCAGTGACCCTGACACAAGGGATGCCAGCAGGCAGGGGGGCTGTGGACATCTGGAGCTCTGAGGTCTTGTCCTCAAGTGACCAGCACACGATGGCATTTACAAAGCCATGGGAGGAAATGAGATCTTCCAGGGGGAGAGGCCAAGGGAAAAGCAGAGGGCCAGAGACAGCCAGCACCTAGAGGGCAGGCCGAGGAGGAGGCCCGGGAAAAGAGACTGAGAGGGAGCCCTGGAGGCCCCAAGGAAATTTCAGACGCTGTGATGTCCTGGAAGCCAAGCCAAAACACAATTTCAAAATGGTGAGGATGGTCAACTAGGCCATACGCATCTTCCTGACATCCTGTACCTGGGACCTTTCCCTCCAAATGCACAGTATGAGTTGACTTATTAGGATCTACTCTTTGCCAAGGGCTCTTCTGAGTCCTAAATGGAGCTGCTCTAGATTTAAAGTCAACAGCCACACAAAGAATGCCGTTTTCTATCAGGGCTCCGGCAGTAAGAGCCTTTCTTGGAAACCGAATGCCCACCTTCTAGAAGCTTGTAGGGAACACGAAAGAACAAGTCACATAATAGAGCCATAGAGTTAAAATGGCAATTACCACCTCCAGCAGGGACTTCTTGCCACCTTCCTAGATCTGTCTTCCCCTCTTCCCCAGCAATCAAACTCCCAGATTTTTCCTACACACATGACCACCTAGAACTACATTTCCCAGCCTCCCTTGCAGGTAGGTTGACCATGTGCCTAAGTTCTGGCCAATGGTTTGTAAGAGCGGGGAGGGCCTACAAAGACCTAGGAAGGGAAAAGCACAAAAACAGAGGGCTTATAAGCCCAGATGCTGAAATGAGACTGAGTTCAAATCTTGATTCAATCACTTCCTAGCTGTGTGACCTTGTGCAAGTTACTTAACCTCTCTGTGTCTCCATGTCCTCATTTTTGAAATGGGGCAAATAATAGCACTTACTTCATAGGATATGGTACTTGGAACAGGGGTTGGCACATGGAAAATGATGTGTAAGTGTCCACTATGATTATTATTATTACAAACCTTAAAAGAAGATGGCATGACCTTTTCCTTGCCTTTCCTCCTTCTTACTGGCTGGAATGCAGTCATGATGGCTGGAGCTGAAGCAGGGATTTTGGTCCATAAAGTGACCCTGGGAACCAAGGCCCTCCCTAGTGGACTGGGCTAGGTGGAAACCTCCCCAGGGAGACGGAAGAGAAAAGAGTGTGTCCTAAGATCCATAGGCCAGGAGGAACAGAGAAGTAGGCCACATCAGCTAGCAGGACCCCAGCTGTTCAAAAAAGGAGGCAGTGTCTGCCTAAGAAGAATACTGACTTGAGCAGGCTGTGGGAAGCCACGGAAGGCTTGTGAACAGGGAGTAGCAAGATAAGCACAGGTCCTGGGAGCCTGGCCACCCTCAGTAAGCTGATGAATCAGAAGAGGGAAGACCATGCACAGGGCTGCTGATCAGGACCACCAAAGGAATCCAGAAAGGAGAGGAGAGGGCTGTGCTGGACTGAAAGTCACCAGACCTAAGTAGCATTGCTGTCTGCATGTTTGCAAATCACAACTTACTATTTCTTTTCTTTTCTTTATTTCTTTCTTTTATTTATTTATTTTTTGGCAACTTAGTATTTCTGAGCCCCACCCCATACCTAGGGCTGCTCCAGTTTCCTCCGGTATCCCAAAGAGCCAGTGAGGTTTCCATTCTGAGGTTACTGGCCCAGGGGCCTGAAATCACCCAGGAACCTGATGCCTGAGGCTGCTTTGGCCTCCCAAGCAGAGTTCTGGCAGAATCCGCACATTAGCCTCCCACAGTTGGGAGAGAAGGTACGTCCCCAGAGAATGCCACCACCAGGACTGTGGATGGGGCCAAAACTGGATCTGGAGCTCCTGGCTTTGTACACCCCATCCCCCCGCCCCGGGTCTGAACATTCAGTGCCCTCCGCGGTGAGGAATCGAATCAAACAAACCAACAATAAAAAGAGGAGGGGACCATTCCCACGCCGGGGGATGCCCCGTGCCCAGCTCACGGGCATAATGTGGGTGAAAAGAAGCCAGACACAGAAGGGGGGACAATGCTTGCATGTGACCGGCTCTGTCGGTAGAGCGTGCGACTGTTGATCTTGGGGTTGCAAGTTCAAGTAAAATAAAATCCTTTAAAATTAAAAAAAAGAAGAAGAAGAAGAAGGGGACAACGCTGGATGATTCCATCTTTCGATTAAAAAGCAAGCAATTCATCTCCGGTGAGAGAGGTCAGGCTAGTGGTCGTCTCTGGGGGAGTTGGGGGTGGGGGGTTCTAACTGGGTGGGGCATTACAGGACCTTCTGGAGCGATGGGGGAAGTTCTATATCTTGACCTGGAATGATAGACGCATGTGGTCATATGTAAAATTCCATCAAGTTGCCCGCTTAGCTGGTTGGATGCTCTTCCTTCTATCCATCGCATACTTCAAGGAAAAAGACAAGATACAAAAAGGCGAGGGATCCTCCCCTGAGGGGAGAAGGGAGTCGGTAGCCCAAGTGATCCAAGCCCCACGCAGAAGCTGCAGCCACCCAGCCGAGCTCTGCCAGGCCCCTCTCCTGAGCTCCGTCTATTAGCGTGGCTCTCCTGGGCTGCAATGCAATTAGGGGAAAACAATGTCTGCGGCCCAGATGCCACTGCGGAAGTGACCAGGAGGAAGAGCGGGGGAGGGGGCCGGCCCTCGGGAGCAGCAACAGCAGACGCCAGGCAGAGCCCGAGGAGCCTCGCCAGCCAAACCTCCCCAGGCCAGGCCAGCAGCCCAGGGAAACCGTGTCCCCGGAGCGGAGGAGCCCAAGCCTTGCAGGGGAGGGTGAGCTGGGAACCCTGCTGTCGTCCGCTCTCCTGCCACTCCGCTGAGGCAGCGACACAGGACAAGACGTGTTTAAACATAAATAAACGGGAGCAGCAAAAGGAAAGAGAGAGAACAAAGGCGAGGGAGGTGGGGGAGGAAGGCAAACAAGACCTACGGCTGGAAAGCAAGCCAGTCTCTTGCTGTCATCCGGAGGGCTCCCGGTCTGTCTGTCCAGACACACCTCCAGGCTGTGGATGCAGGGAAGAAGGCGGGCACCCCACAAAGTGCCAGACTGAGGCAACCCCCAATTGCCCAAATGCTCCAGCCCCCATCTGTCCCCTCAACTGTTTCAGACGGCTCCTGCCAGTCGCTGGGGTCCCGGACGCCAGCCATTCCCACCCTGCTGTCCTGCCCCACCCCGCCCCATGGAGCCTTGGGGCAGTTCTCAGGTGTCTGATATTAGGGACTATTTCACCCACAAAACTGCTAAGGCTGGGAACTTTGTGGCTTCAGACTTGCCAATGATGAGAAGTATCTCCAGATCTGGCAGCTCCAGAAAATTTCAAAATTCCATATATTGATGGGCTAGTTTTAGATTTTCCCCCCAAAGCAGACCCAGAGACAGGGGTTTGGGTTACAGGTAGTTTATCTGGGAGGTGATCCCAGATCAGGGCATCTCTGCCAGAGCACCTGGGAGGGGAGGAGCCGGTGAAGCATGCTTTGCTTTACTGAGTGGGTTTCCCGCTGCAGGCTACTGGGGCGTGACCCTGCTAGGGACCCTCAGGGAGACTGTGTAGAAGGAACCTCCAGATTGTCCTCTCAAGGGGCAAGGGAGCCAGAAATATGTATCCATCCACCTCCATCCCTCATTGGAAGAGGGTCACCCCTGAGTTATTAATTCCCGCCCTTTTAGAGCAACCTCCTCTCCCACCCACCACCCACCCATGCATACACATGCACACACACAGTCCATGCATGGTCCTAAAGCCAGAGAACACCTCAAGCAGAAAGATACAGGAAGCCACTGGCCTGTAAGGAAACAGTCTGTCATGACCTCCAGCATGGGCCAGCGGGGCACCATCAGCACCTGCTACATTTGGTCACCATATAGAGGAGCTATGCTCTGCCGCTCTGAGATGCCAAAAGCAACCCCCAAGTTTGCCCACTGCACTGCAAACCACATAAACCCATGTCAAAGTAGATGAAACAAACAAACAAATGGGAATTTACTGACATAACTGGTGAGTCCAGAGAGAGGGGTGGCTTCAGGCATAGCTGGATCCAGGGGCTCAAGGTGCTCCACAGCTCTGCCTCCCTTCATGGCTTGCCTTGACCTGACTCTGTAGACAGGCAGGCCCACTAATCCCACAGCACCAGATCCACGGCCTCCTGGCTTAGCAAGCCTGGCAGAAAGAAAGAGCAGCCCTCCCCAGTGGCTCTGGCAGAGATGCCCTGAGGGAGATTTTGATTGGCCTGGCTCAAATCACGTGCACGTTTCTTACCAAATCACCATAGTCAGGGGAATAAGCCATTCTGATAGGCCAGGCCAGGGACCCATGTTCCATGCCTACTGCCACAAGAGAGTGGGCCACTATGATTGACAGCCCCTTGTGCTACAAGGAATGGGACATGGGCCATTTCACAAGAAAAAAGGCCCCCACAGAAGAGTGACTTGCCAAAGGCTATGCAATTCATCAGATGCAAGGCCAGGACCTTGACCTAGTTGCTTTCTTCCCAAGCAAAGGCAGCCTGTTATCAATGAAGAGACACGGAGTGGGTGTCCCAACAAACAAGCTTCTTGTGTCATCTTGACCAAAGGTCTTAGCCTCTCTGAGCCTCAGTATTCTCACCTATAAAATGGGACAAATAATCCTTGCCCGCAGGATGGTCGAGATGACTCGATGGCATCTGGAAAATACTCAGCATGGATGCCCGCCGTATTACTGGCCCTAGTCCAAAGCCACACGTCTTTGTTTTCCAGCTTCTGACATTCTTAAAAGCCAGGAGGAAAAAAGAAAGGCATCGATGAAGTCTTGGCAGCTTTCAAAAGACATTCTGAAGGACAAGGAGTGGTGTCTGTACCTACTGCTACGTAAAACACAGTGGCTGAAAACCACTCACGCCTATTATCTCAGTTTCTGTGTGCGGGAGGCTTCGGTCCTCGCCACGTGGCAGCTGGCCTCCCCCTCGAGGGGAAGGGCGTCAAAGAACGTGCGGACTTTGCTTTCACAGCACCACAGCGTCCGATCCAGGGTGGAGTTTTCACCAGCTCTTTCCTCCCCTTCCCTACGCCTGTCCGGCTGGGCTCCCCCGCCCTCCTCCACCCTGCATGGATCCTGTTCTCCATGAAAGCAAGTTGCAGAAGCAGACGTGGCTTGTTTCAGAAGTGACCACATAGGTCATGCGAAAGAATAAAGAGACAGGCGCTGCATAGTGTTCGTACTGCCGCCCTTGGGTGTCTAGTGAGCGAGGGCCTGTTGGGACTGCATTTTGCACCAAACGTCAGGAGTTCCTCTCTGCTTTCAGTGCCCACAGTTGTGCTCTCACAGGACAAAGGCCACTGCACTGCCTGGTGGCCACAGTAGCCCCTGCCAGCAGCTGGGCTCAGAGGGAGAAGCAGACTCTCCGCTGAGCAGGGAGCCTGACACGGGGCTCGGGGCTCAATCCCAGGACCCTGAGATCATGACCTGAGCGGAAGACAGATGCTTCACCCACTGAGCTACCCTGCGCTTGTTTTCGTATAAATGCAATATTGACTGTGACTCCAAATCAAATACAGTTGATCCTCCAGGAAGCCGGGCCACCCTGACCCCTCTGGTCCCAAGTATCCTGTACCCCCTGCAGAGACAGCAGTGTGCACGGACCCCCAAATGAAATCACAGATGAAAGCCCCCAACGGGTTGCTGCTCCTCCAGCTCCCAAGACCTGAGCCCCGCCCAATCCCTGGGGGGGAGAGGTCCCCCCAACTCTGCTCTACACTGAGGCAGGAAAGGGGAGGAAAGGGTGGGGATGGGGACTTCTCCCATCTTGCTGCTGCAATCACATTCCCTGCCCTCTGCTCCCCCTCCCCACCCCTGCCCCACATCAGCCCAGAACAGAACTCTGTACATTCTGGAACCTATCGCAGCCAGCTGCCACCGACGCCTGAGAGGAAGGGGTTAAAAACATCTTTCATCTCTCAGCAGCGCCTTTATATAGCCTACGTGTGACTCTGAATGGTTATGGCTTTATATAGAGCACGCTCTGTGCGGAGGGAGAAACCGCCATAGTTAAGGGAACAAAGACGGTTCTAGTCTAACGACCTGCTTTTATTTGTAGAGACCGCATCTCCAAGGGCGGCCTTCAGGTGACATCTGCCACGACGAGTGGGCGGCTGGAGAATTACACCAATAAACACGGGAGATGCAAATGTAAGAGGGATAAGAACGGACGCAAATAAACCCAAGCCACTCCTGTTTATTGTTTCTGGGAGGAAAAAAAGAGAGAGAGAGAGAGAAGAAATCACACGTTTCCTTTTGGATGTTTTCACACATAGCCGAACCTTCAAATGTCAACTTTTACAGAGTGTTTGACCTAAAAATAGTATAATTTCTGTGTCATTTGAAAAGCTGTTTAAAATGACAGACTTGAGCCTGATTTTTCAAACATACATCTTGGAGGAGAGACTGAAGTTGCATGATTTAGGGCACCATCTCTGAGAGAAGCTGCTAGGCCTTCATTTTGCTAAAATGTACCTGTTCCTGTGGTTTCTTATTGGTAAAATTCCGCTTGGGATTATTTTGGTGGGGGGGCCGTGGTTGGCGCTGGGTATCCTCTTGTGCCTTGGTGATTAAGAGAAAGGTGGGGTGGGGAGGCATAGCAGCTTAGGGGAGGCAGAGGGAGTAGCAGTCATGTCCTGGAGGGTTCCCCACACTTTGGCCTCCTAGATTAGCGCCAGCTTCCACCCCTTGCTCTGGGGAACCGAAGGCCACAGACCTGCCTTTATACTGGTGAGTTCTCCAAATGAGCAAAGCCAGGAGTTCCAACCCAACCCACCTTGCCGGGCCAGAGGATGTCACAAGCACCCTGGCAGGCAGGCTGCCAGAAGCTCGTGGTTTGTTTAGACAGTGCAGGTCATTCCTGTCCACACCCCAAGCTGACGCAGCTTTATAAACACAGAGCACAGAATGCAGTCTGTAAAGTAACCCGGGTCAGAGATACACGCTGCCGATGGGGCAGGGCTCAGCGCCGTGGAAGAGTTCCGGGGTGAGGGGTCCAACCGGTTCTGCTCAGAGACAGACACACTTCTCCACCCGCTGGAAGGACCCCCGGCTTGATGCAAGATATGCCAGGCACCGGTGTCCCTCCCCAGGGCCGTGGTAAGCCGGGAGAGGCAATCACCATACTTGAAAACCACTCCAAATGTGATCCTTAGTCCCAATGTATCAAGGCAGGGGCAGGCTGGGCTCCCTTTGGCAGCCCCACAATCCTTGGGGCTGTGGGACAGGGAGGCAGGAGCCCCAGGTTAAAACCTTACACTGCTGGTAACTGGCTGTGTGACTTCGAGCAAGTCACTTAACCTTTCTGGACCTCCATCATCTCAATACGAGGATTAGGCTGGATTCCAAAAGTCTGACCGTTCTGCTGGCTCCTCGATTCACATTCATGAAATGTATGAATGAACAACAGAATTCGTGTATAACTGGCCCACAACAGGGACCCCAAACCTGAGCCACCTCTGCCCTCCGTTCAGCCTCACATCCGCATCCCTTCCCTTGGTCTGCAACTCTCTGAGAACCTCTCATTGCAGAAAAGGTAAGCGCTTGAAAAATGCTTCCTACAAACGTGAATTCAGACACATTTTCGATGCTCCAGTGCCCAAGCCTCCCCCCTCCCCCACCAACCCCCAACCTGGAGCATTTACCCAAGGCCATGCTTGCCTGGGGTTTCTCCTGCCCACTTGGGCAATCCAGCCTCTGCTTCCCGTGCTAGAGCCCCAGGGAGTCACAGGGAGCCCCAGGGAGCCCCAGCCCACGAGCTGCTCCACCAACCACGCTAGAGAAACAAACCTGCCGCCCTCTCTCTCCTTGCGCTTCACCAGTGGGTTCGTTTCAAAGCCTGTGGGTGGATTTCAATGAGAACAACATGAAAACATGGGCGGATTCTTTTCTCTCTAAAAGAAAAAACCTGGAACAATAAGCTGAAGTAATAACAAGGCAGAATGTGGACATCTGCTCCCCGCCCTGCACGACTCCCCAGCTCACTCCTCCCCAGCTTTGTCACCCCACCCCCCACCAAGCACAGATTGCCAAAATGTCCAAATTAATTCACCTGTGTTGACTAGGCGTTGCTACCTGCTGATATGTGGCTTGCTACTTATTTGTTCATTTATTAAACTAGAATGTGGCACGCCCTCCCTAGGTGCAGGGTGCTGCATGTTGGGGGGCTCTGCGAGGCTTCATTTTGAACATGCCTTTAAGGAAGACTGCAGTCTAATGGAGGCGCTTAGACAAGCCCATTAATAACTATGATACAGGGAGAAACGAGGCGAGGCCTAAGTGCTGGAAGTGCTGGAGAAGCAAAAAAGAACATTGGTTTGTGGGGGGAGGCTGGAAGTGATGGGCAGGGAGGCTTCATGGAGGAGGAGGCACCTCACCTGGGCATTAAAGTCTGAGTGAGATTGCACAAGCATGGCTGGAAGGGCAAGCCTCTGGACAGAGTGAGGAAGGGGACAGAGGTGGCAGATGCTAGTGGCGGGGGTCTGCTATCATCCACATTTGGTATGAGCCTGTGCGGCCATGGCAGAAAAGGCCATAAGAGTGGACAGCGGAGGACCCAAAGCATGTAGAAAGACTCTGGAGTTTGGAGTCTATTTGGTAGGGAGAGGGAACTACAGAAGGCTTCTTTGCCAGGGAGCATAGATAGTCACTTGTCTCTCTTCCTCTCAGATTCATTCCCTGCCCTTCTCCAGTTCTGCTCGGTATGGCAGGGAACTACATTTCCCAGGCTGCTTTGCACTTGTCCTCTAGCTCGGTTGAGCCAATGAGAGAGATCAGGGGGCAGGAAGAGGGAGAAGCCAGGGTGTTTCTCCCCACTCAATGCCAGCATCAGTTGCTTCTCCAGCATCTTCTCTGTGGTTCCAGCTCCTGTTAGCCGAGGCCAGCTTCTAAGTTCCTGCCACACTCCCTCTCCTGTTGTCCCTCCAGCCCTAGGGAAGCCAACAGCTTCCTGCTGTTACTAATCTCTGAGTTGCTAACCTCTGTGCTACCTCACTGTGCCCTGTTCAGCTTTCTAGCTCCTCCAGTTGTCTGTGAAGCCAGTTACCTGGATTAAATTCCTATGTTTAAATACCTAGAGTGGTTCTGTTTTCTTGGTTAGGCCCTCACTAATACTGGGTAATTGGAACTGATTTGGCTTCGAAAGACGCGTTGGCTGCAGAGTACCCCATTCACCAGGTTTTCCGATCATCTCCCAGAAGAAGGATGAGGAAGGCCTAAAGAAGGGTAGTGGCAGGAGAACAGACAAGGGAAAAGATGTTCAGAGAACCCCAGAAGAGGTGACGCAGCTGGACCTCCCAGAGGAATGTTGGGGGGAGTCCGAAGGTGACACTGATCCTCTGCTTGGGCACCTGGGGGAATGGCCCGGGGACCCACAGAGATGGGAGGGGCAGGGGAGAAGGTGAACTGGAGAGGAGCTGATGAGCTGGACTTTTCTCTATTCTTTTTCTCCTTTTTTATTGCTTTTTTTCTTTAACTAATCCATACACTTGGCTGTTGGGCTTTTCCTCATTGATTTTGGATTGAGGAGATTGATGGAGTAGACCTCTAAGGGAGAGAGCCCCCGGAGACAGAAGCAAGAGGCAGAGCACACCTTGGGGCCAGGAGGAGGGCTGAGCCCGAGTTGGGGGCACATAGGGAAGCAGGGAGGGGACACCAGGAGCATGGAGAGGCCCACGGCAAGTGGAGGGCTTGAGTGCTGAGCAGGGACCAGAGGGTTGGGGTGGGGAGAGCAGCAGGACGGGGCACACGGGCCAATGGGGCCTGAAGGAAGCAGGGTCAAATGCACACTGTGGGTCACAACGTGGGGGCAGTGAGCACAGAAGTGTGGGTGACAAGCAGTCCAGCAGAGAGAGAGGGAAGGCTGGGGAAGGCTTACTGGGGGCTGAGGCAGATTTGAGCCTGTGGGAAAGGACGCAGTGAAGAGCAAGGACCCAAAGGGGCCAGAGTAAGAGCATCCATTCATTCCCTAAACAACTGTTGCCTACGTGGCTGACCATGCCGAGCACTGTGTTGAGCTCTGGGGACAGAACAGTGAATGACAGCAGTGAAAAGTCCCGGCTGGCTCAGAGCTTCCATGTGAATGAGGGGAAATAGACAATACACAAAAACACTTCAGATATGTTGCCCTGTAGATGATGGTAGAAGCTACAGAGCGGGGCGGGGGTGGGGAGGTAAGTGCAGGAAACAGGAGGGAAAGACGGGCTGTTGTCATTTCAACAGCATGTTAGGGAAGGGATGGCTGGGAAGGAGAAGAAAGGAGGTGAGGAAACAAGCCAGGAAAGTAGCTGGAGGAAGAACATGCCAGGCAGGAGGAACAGTCAGTGCAAAGGTCCTGAGGTCAGAGTGTGCCTGGTGTGTTCCAGGAAGGATGAGGAGGCCAAGGTGGCTGGAGTGGGGGGAGGAGGAGGGGTGTGGTAACAGGATAGGAGGGGTCAGGGAGGTATGGAGAAGGGGCCAACCAGGGAGACCTGGTCAATCAGAACAAGAACTAGAACTTTTATCTGAGCAAAATGGGGAGCCACAGAAGAGCGCTGAGCTGGAGTGTGATGTGGTCAGGCTGAGAGTATGGACTGAGGAAGGGAGGTGAGCGATCTGAAGACTGGGAGACTACAGTGGCAAACTGCCTTCCTGTGGGAACCCTGAGAGCAAGCCAGGGCATGCGACCTGGGAGACAGATGGCTTCCCTGGGGTTAGGTAGGAAGGGGCTGGGGCCCAGGAGTATCTGGAGCCTTTGCCATTGCTGGGGCCAGGGTATGCCAGTGCACTGGGATTTGACGGCACACAACTGAGACTCCCCCCCCCGCCCACAAACGGCCCTCAAACGCCAGCCTCACAGTTCCACAGTACAAAGTATTAATGAACCTCCTGGGACCTCTCCCTTTCCCAGAAGCCTTAAGCAGGGGTCTTCACTGTTCATCCTCAGTGTCCACTTGACAGGGTGGGAATCATGAGCCTCCAGCCCTCCCGACTCCTCTGCTCCCAGAACTCCCCTCACTGAGGTGAGGCCAGCCTTCACACCTTCCCCTAGGTCTCCAGGCTCCTTACTTAATTATCAGAGAGGCCACCCGCAGACCAGGACACCCTGATGCACTACCCACAGGTTGGCCCAGCCCCAGGCACCATCCTCTTCCCCTGTATACCATCCACCAGTGTTTGTGGTGGGCCTCACTGGAAAAAGCTGTCACCCCTCATTTCTAACATGGCCTGCCTCTGGGAAGGCCCTGACTTCTACAAACCTCTGGCCAGCAATGGAACCCACAGAGCCAGGGAGGTCAACCTTGTGGCCTTGGCTGGCTGTGTTTCACTCTAGAGCTTCAGCCTGACCTCTTCTCCCAGTCTCTTTGGGCATCCACAAGAGTGTATATGTCTGTGCCCATGTACACAGACCTACTAGACCCTTCCTTTAGAAGAGTGGCTCTTCACAGCCTGAGACAGCAGTTTCCCCTCAAAACTCTGAGAAGAACAGCAGTCCCTGGTAGGTACTCAACAGCACTAATCGGTGGCCATGTTGGAACGGGCAGCCACGTTGGAACTGGTGGCCCTATTGGAAAGGGTACGTCTGAAAACAGACACCAAGATCTCCACTGTGGACTCAAAGCTCTTTGTAGAAGTGGGGCTGCCGCTCTCCATCCTCACAACCCCAAACTCTCAGGCTCGGGGAGCCCAGGTGTACTTGGCTGGGTATGGAAGGCATCACCGTTGACTTTAGAATCTGTTGCTAAATCCTCCAAAATAATAAAGTTTAGTCTCCCTGCTCGCCTTATGTTAGTTGACACTTTTTGTACTCTACGTAAAGTTGAGCGTTAAAAATAATAGCTTTTGTGTTGGAGTACACACCTTCAATATGCATTTTCCATGCTTCAGGATAAAATATATGACCATTAAGTCACTATAATAAGTTGAAAAACACAATTACTGCTTTCACATCCTGTGTGGGTTGCTAATCATCTTGCTATTATCCTGACATTATGGTCAAAAGCTATCGCTTTTAAAGTTACTGGGACAGAATGTGCCCAACATGATGGTTTTCTGAAAGGGAAGACAGAGAAGGGGAGAGTATGATTTTATTGGGGTGGCTATGACGTCTTTTCAGCCTTCTTATTATGGAGAATTCAGACATAGGCAAAAATCGAGAGAATCCTATAAGGAACTGTCAAGAAAAGCAGCAGCCTCACCAGCCTGCAAACCCAGGCCCATCCCATCCCACTCTCTGTCGTCTCAGGCCCCAGACACCACAGACTTCACCCACCCGGTCCTGGGTTTTGTTAATAGCGTAGCTGTAGATTATTGTCAAGGGGTGAGACCTCTGTCCGTAGCCGTCCCTCTCTACTGCAGGGTAACCAAGAGATGAACTTCAGCCCATCCAATGCCCAGGAGGCCTCAGTTTTCAGACCCGGGCCACCTGGACCTTACAGCAGCCTGGACAGAAGGTGTGTCTGCAGCAAAATGAGGGCCAGAGAGGGGAACAGGGATGGAGGGCTGCATGCAAGGCCTCGCTCAAGTGCCTGCCTGGATCCCGGCTGCCTGTGGGAAAAACACTCCATCTGTAAGACATGACCTTTGGAAAAGAGCTCATCTGATCCCATCATTTAATATCAGCTTAAAATTATTCATGGGGCTTTCTGCAGCCCTCAGGAGCAAGGCCAGACCGCCTTGCAAGCTCCAGCTCCAAGGGTCTACACCCCCCACCCCACCCCCCCAGCCCTCGTCACACGCACGCGCTGAAGGGGAGAGGCCCCGGCTGGGGCCTGCACTCCAGGTCCCTGGTGATCTCTTCGTCTAGAATACACAAATCCCTTCCTACCAGCTATACACCCCCTGATCCTTGAAAAGTCAGCTTGTGGGGCACCTGGGTGGCTCAGTCCTTAAGGGCCTGCCTTTGGCTTGGGTCATGATCCCAGGATCCTGGGATCAAACCCCACATCAGGCTCCCTGCTCTGTGGGAAGCCTGCTTCTCCCACTCCCCCTGCTTGTGTTCCCTCTCGCTATGTCTCTCTCTATCAAATAAACAAATAAAATCTTTTAAAAAAAGTAAAGTCAGCTTTTGTCACCTCCTCCTGGCAGCGCTTTAATGGAATCCCCAACAAAAGCCAGCCTCTGTGCTCCCAGAGCATGCTATCTTGCTTATCACAGAATCATTTCCTCTCAACAAATATGCACAGATCTTCTACTGTGTTTTAGGTACAGTGCTAGCCACCAATGATATGAAAGTGGAAGGAAAAAATATAAATAGGCACGTCCCCTCCCTGGCATCCAGGCAGGTTTGCAACTGCTTCAACCAATAGAATTCCAAAGTAGGCAACAGAAGGCCACAGAGTTTCTGCTTGGTTCCCACAAATGCTCGTGCTGGAGCCCTGAGCAGCCATGTGAGGAGTCTAACTAGCCCAAGGCCACCATGCTGTGAGGAAGCCCAAACAGCGAGAGAGGCCCCATGTATGTGCTCTGGCCAGCTGTTCTGGATGAACTGAGGCTTTGAGTCACCCCAGCACAGGCGCCAGAAGCCTCCAGAAAAGTCCAGGGCCAAGGGGCTGGTCACCCACAGACTTTATGTCTTCTCAGAGGAGACTCTAGTCACAGTGGAACAGAAGCAAGCTTTTTATGCCCTGTCTGCACTCCTAACTCCTAGAGCCCGTGAATGTAATAAAATCCTAATTTCAGGCCCCTAACTTTTGGAGTGGTTCGTAATGCAGCAGGAGTAGCAGAAACATGCTGAGTTGTGAACAATGAGAAAAGGCAGACAGGCAAAGAGCTGGGCGTGAAGAGCCCAGCACATACAAACGTCCGGAGGCGAGACTAAGCTTGGCCTCTTGAGAAATAGGTAGCCCCTTACCACAGGCTGTGTAGAAGAGTCAGCATTTTATTGTAAGTGTTACAGGAAGTCATTGTGGGGATTTGAGCAGGACAGAAACAAGCTGATGTATGCTTTAAAAATATCCTGCAAACGTACCAAGTGTTGCCAATGTATGAAGCAACTGGAACTCTTCTTTTTTTTTTTAAGATTTATGTATTTATTTATTTATTTGACAGGCAGAGATCACAAGGAGGCAGAGAGAGAGAAAGAGGTGGAAGCAGGCTCCCCGCTGAGCAGGGAGCCCGATTCGGGGCTCAATCCCAGGACCCTGGGATCATGACCAAAGCCAAAGGCAGAGGCTTTAACCCACTGAGCCACCCAGGCGCCCCGGGAGCCTACATCTTCTAAGAAAGAAATGCCATTTTGGGGGTCAGGCAAATGGTCCAATGTTGCTTCTCTCACGTGGTCCCCAGAAGACCCTGGCTGTGAGGGGCAGGCTACCATCCCCGGCTACTCCCTCAGCTCTGTCCCATTGCTCATGGCTCAAGGCCCACTTCTCTCAGAACCTCCAAACTCCCCCTCCAGCCCATCAGTGGGGCCAAGTGGTCTGCCTTTTCCTCACTTTCCCGCCTTCCCCCACATCTTCTCCCTCACCAGTAGCCCAGGTGAGTGGCTTCGACCTTCACCTTGCTGCTTCAGTTGCTCACCTGAACTATGGCAATAGTCTCCTCCTAAGTCTGCCTGCTTCTACCCTTACCCATTCTCCTGGTCTCCGTACAGCAGCCTGGGGGGGTTCTGTAAATAACCTTGTATTTGAAGCAAGATGTTCACAAAGAACAGTACCCATGCCATAAGCTTATGCCTTGGCGGCATCTCACAAAACGAACTTATACTCATGTCGTCAGAGTCCCGATCAAGAAGCCAAGGAACATGACCTGCAGTCCAAAAGCCCCCTGTGGCCTCTCTCAGTGACTACCCTGCATCCCCAAGAGTAACCATTGTCCTAGCTTCCAACAGCCTAAATTAGTTCTGCCTGTCAATTTATTGACCCATTCTACTACTAAAAGGCACTTGCATAGTTTTTTAGTTATTTTGTCTATTTGTTTGTCTGTTTAATAGGTAGGGCTGTAATCATATATTGACCCTGAGGGAAGCTTTCTTGAGGCACAAGGTGACACATGGCAGAAAAGAGCCAAGAGACTGGCAGATAAACCGAGTTGGAGCCCTGATCACACCACACCTGAAGCCCATCCAACTGTCACGTTTGTCAGTTACTGAAGCCATTATATCCCTTTATTGATGAAGCCAGGTTGAACTGGATTTTCCATCACGTGCAGTGGAAATCATTCTAACTGATTCATTAGGCTAAGAAGGAAATGGCCTTGAGGAGGTGGAAGGAATGCCGCAAAAGCATATATAGAATGGGAATTTGTGAGGAGCCTTTGATCAAGGCAAACAGGAAAAAGAGTATGTGGGTTCATTCCAAGACCAGAGCACCACTAGGAAGGGTGAAAATTTGAATTATAGTTTAGTAAATATTCACCCCCTTCCCTCTCCCTCTGTGGTTTAGAGTATACTACTGCCTCTCCCCAGTTGATGGTGTGCTGGACCACATGATTTTGTTTGGCCAATGAGATGTTGGCAAACTCTGTGAGAAAGGACTTAAAATGTGCTGGGGTAGCCAAGTTTGGCCTCTTATGCTTCAGTCGTCACCATGAGAAAAAGGTGTTCCGGGTAGCCCAATGGTCTGACGAGGATACACACGGTGCAGATCTGAATCCAACCTGAATGCTGCGGATCTGGGGAGTGGTTTGTTACATAGCAGAATTACAATAGCTGACTGATACATAAGGCAAGAGGAAGGATCTAGAAGAATGGGAGAGATTCACCTAGGAGGGTAGATTCGTTTGCTAGAGCTGCTGGAACAAAATGCCACACGCTGTGTGGCTTAAACAACAGAAATGTATTATTTCACAGTTCTGGAAGCTCGAAGTTCAAGGTCACAGTGTCAGCAGGGTTGGTTCCTTCTGAGGGCTGTGAGGGAATATGTTCCAGGCCTCTTGGCTTGTAGAAGGCCATCTTCTCCCTATGTGTTCACATCCTCTTCGCCCTGTGTGAGTCTGTCTCTACCCAAATTTCCTCTCTCTATAAGAAAACCAGGCATATTGGATTGGGGACCCACCCTAATGACCTCACTTTAACCTGATAACCTATATAAAAACCCATTTCCAGGGGCACCTGGGTGGCTCAGTCGTTAAGCGTCTGCCTTCGCCTCGGGTCATGATTGCACGGTCCCGGGATCGAGCCCCGCGTCGGGCTCCCTGCTCGACGGGAAGCCTGCTTCTCCCTCTCCCACTTCCCCTGCTTGTGTTCCCTCTCTCACTGTCTCTCTCTCTCTCTGTCAAATAAATAAATAAAATCTTCAAAAAAATAAAAATATAAAATATAAAACATAACAAATGTATATATAATATAAAACAAATAAAGAAAATTAAATCAACCATATTTCCAGATATAAGCACTGGTAACAATTTGATGTCTTTTCTATCCATCCACCTTTTTATACTTTTTTTTTAACTAATGAGATTCTATTGAATATACAGTAGAAAGCATTACAGAACAATCAGTTCTCCAAAAACGTTACCATTCTATTTTGTTTCCTTCACTTTTTTTTTCTAATTTTACAATACCATGTAACCACTGTGGAAAATTTGGCAACTACCAGAAAAGCGCAGAAAAAGAAATATAAATGACCTCTAATTGCAAGCCGAGGATTTGCCACAGGTAGCAAAGCCCCATGTTCCCCTTCAGAATTGTTTTTCCGCACACATTGCGCAGGGATGGTTTCTGATAAGATCTCCCCACCACAATCCCAGGTGCTCTCCACCCAGAAGGGGGAAAGGTGTTTCCGGTGGGACCTCGCCCCCCCCTCACCCTCTAAGCTGCTGAAGGCAAAGGGCAGCCTCTGCCCCCCCCACCCTCCCCTACCCCCCCCCCACAGGCTCCGTGGCTCCGGGGTCTAGCTGCAGGCGTTGGCTGGCCTGGGGGGGGCATTCAGGGGGGCCCCCTACCCACCCCCACCTGCCCCAGGCCCCAGGGCCTTTTGTGTGCCCCAGGCCCCCCGTGAATCCGCAGAGGCCTGGTGTGCTTTTGTAACCTGATCACCTTCATCCCTGCATCCCTGCGGACAAGGCCAAATTTATGTCCCCCAAAGGGAACACTGCCGCCGCCACCGCCACCCCCCACCCCCCACCCCCCGCCAAAGCCACAGGGTCGGGTGGGCTTTGATAAAACTGATCACCTGGTGTCTGGTGGGAAACTCCACCTCTCTGAGTGCTGGGGACACAAGACAGGGAATCATAAACAGGAAGCATTGCCTCCGTGCCTAGTGGAAGGCAAGTGGGGCTGCTGGATGGATTCAAGTTTGCGAAATCCAGAGCCACTTGGTGAATGTTCTGGGCCACTTCAGTGGGTGGGTCGTGGTGTTGTCAGGGGGGCTTCCGGTTGTCATTTTTACCTGGATGGCATGAGGTCAGGGTGAAGGCGGGGGGTTGTGATGCTCAGCTCTGCCCCCCAACCAGGGAAGGTAGGGGGGCAGCGCCAACATCCAGACATGTCCGAAAGGGGGTAACCCCACCAGGATGAATCTTTGGTGGCAGGAGGCTGACCCCCAGCCCAGAGGCACGAGGAGAGCTAGCTGAAGCCGCCATAGCTGTGATGAGGAAGGCCGTCCCGAACTCAAGCCTCCAGGAAATGCCTTCCTGGAGTCACAGAACACAGGAAAAATCAATTTCCCGGCCTGCCATACGGTTCCTAGAACTCCGCCTCTCAGGAAGTGATGCTTCCAGGAGCGTTCCGCTCACCCTCAACAGTGGGTGGGCAAAAAGTCTGGTGGTGACCGGAGGTGAAGAAGAGGAACATCATGGGAACAGCCCTCCGGGAAACTTCCCGAAGGAGACTTCCTTGATGGAGTGGGATGCGAGCGGACAGCTGCCTCCAGCCACGCCTCTGGCCAAATCCCGTCCCACCAGCATGATTCAGATTTGTCACCAGCTCCCTCCTGAAGCCATTCAGAGCATAGAATCCAGGTATCAGAATCGCGAAAGATTTCAAGCATTGCCAGTCAAGGGTTTCTCAAAGTGTGTGTTAGGAGAGCCAGTCAGATGTACAGAGGAGTTCCTCGGTCAGGTGACCCCCGGAAATGCAGTGCAGTGGGGTACCACGGTGACCCCAATTCTTTGCCCCTCCGGAAATCCGTGCCCTTTGCAAGGAAGCTTTGTGGTGTCCTCGCACTGCAGGCGGGGACAGCTGTCCAGCCCTGGGCCTATTGGCCAGTATCATGCTAGCAGGCCTGACGGAAGGAGGCTTACAGCGAGCTGCCATGTTGAGGCTTGTTCTCCTCAGCCATCACGAGAACGTGTCCAGGTAGCACGCGGGAGGAGGAGATACAGGTGGGACAGAGCAGACCGGCCGGGACCATCCCACACAGGACCAACTCAGGTGGCCCTCCAGCCAGCCACCCCCCGAACACAGGAGCATGCCCAGCCAATCCCCAGCTGATTCTAGACCCGTGAGCCATAAATATGGAATGTGGTAGGGCGTTGAGGTTTCGTAGTGCTGTTGAAGCAAAAGACAACTGATACAACATTGCATCTAGAACTCTCCAGAGACAAGTCACAAGGCACTTCAGTACAGTAAAGACCCTGGGATGTTCTATAGTGGAGAAACCTGTTGAATTTTGCTGAATCCAACACTCCCAAATTCATTTGCTCATGGAATGCTTTGTCTAAAGAAACACCTTAAGGAAGCAATGTTCTGAGAGATATACAGCAAGAAACACGAATGAGGGCCTGCCCCTCATTTTATACATGAGGGAACCGGACCCAGAAAGGGGGCTGTCCTGAATTCTGGTCACAATTTCTTCTCCTCGGGGAAGATGCCACTTGCTCTAGGCAACAGTGGCCTCTCCCTCTACTGAATTGAGGTCTGAACCATACATGTGAGTATTTGCTGTATGTTGTTTTCTGAGTCAATAAAGTTTTATTGAGGGCCTACTATGTGCAAACAACATAGGACTGTGTTTTCTTGGTGAAAGCCAAGCCTAGCACCAGGATCACCAAGAAAAGACAGTCTTTATCTTTAAGCAGCTCCTGGTCTAGTGGAGGCAGAAGGTTCAGAAAGAGATGCTGATGACCTGATGGGAAAAGAGCCGTGAAGGGAAGTGTTGGGTGGTATTGGGTATGAGGGATGGGGAGGTGACATACATATCAGGGAAATCTTCCTGGAGGAGGTGACATGTGAACTGAGTCTTGAGGAATGAGTAGGAGTTACCTATATAAGGAAGATGACCTCAGGGGGACAGGGTGGGGTAAAGGCGTGGGCAAGGGCCTAGAGGCAGCAGGAGTGCAAACGCGACTGAGCAGAGCTGTGCTGGTCAGGGGTCAGTGCAGAAACTAAAATCCACTCCAGGTAGTTTAAACAGAAAGGGATTCCTTGTAGGGTGTTAAGAGGTTTACAGGGTTAGTTGGAGGCCTGAAGAGACCCACCCAATGCCGAGCTTCCAGAAGAGCCCCCGAAAGGCACCAGGACCAGCTTGAGAACCATGTGGCCTCAGCCACGATCCACATAAGCAAAAGGCGTGCTTCTCTCCCTCTTTAACTGAGATCCGGAGCCAAATTTTACACAAGAGCATCCAATCAGCTAACCCTCATCATAAGGGAGTCTGCGCGATGTACCGTGTCGCTGTCGAACGCAGGGCGAAGTGGATGCCCAAAGTCAATCCAGCGTGTCTTTCCCAAAATGCACTTAAGGAAAACAAATTCAGCACATAGTTAGGGCTGATATTCCCAGAAATATTCTTAGCTCTTATGGCTTCTTTTTTTCTGTCTCCCTCATGGCCCCTCACCCCACTACAGAGCACGCCATAGGCGCTCATTAAAGACCTCCAAAAAGCCAGCCTCCTCACTGCTTGATCTCTGGGGAAGGCAGGTCTCAAGATGGATAAAGGCAACTTTTTTTTTTTTTTTAGTCTTGCCTGGAATAAATTGCTACTTTCTTGAACACACAGAAGGATGTATTATTATGAAGGTGTTCTGTATTATTACCGAGAACAATTATTCAGAAGCCAGAAGCCTAGAGCTGACGAGGTTATATTCTCTGAGGAGAAATTCCAGAAACCATTACTCATTAACTTTTTTGCCTGTGAAAATAACCTTTTCCTTCCCCTGCGTGGCTTTCTACCCAAGGAAGGACTCAGCCCTCCATGTTGGCACTGAACTGGTGAGTCAACGACCGGGAAGGCGATGGTCTCCGCTCTCATGCCAAAGCCAGCGGGCGGCCACCAGATGGGGCCTAGCTGCGGTGCTCCTCGGAGGAGGACTCACAAAATGGCACGTGGGCTTGGGAACACGGCGCCCGTGTGTTTCCACCAAACTCCCACGATCACCCCTAAGAGTGAATCCCCCATCTGCCCAGGCTTTTCTGGCGGCCACGGGTCAGGTGGCATGGTGCTCTTCTCACTGTTAACCAAACCCCTCACGCTCTGCCCTGATACCGGGAAGACGGGGCCTCTGGAAGCAAACAGCTGTCCAAACCCCACCGGAAGCGTGGCGGGCCTAATTAATTAATGTCTGTGGAACACCTGTACAGCCTCAAATGAGAGGTGCGAGGCGACCACAAGCCCAATTAATTAGCACCATTGACAGAGGCTTCCGGGCCCCCTCCTCTTCCATTCCAGATGCCTTGCCCTGTCTCAGGGCAAAGTCAGGCGGGCGGTGGTGACGGGGCCACTGAGAGGCCAGAAGAGGACCCCGGTCCAGCCCTTGGCTCCCCACACCACAGGGCCACCAGCCCTTGGCGTCCCTGGACGTTTTCTGGACACGACCTTCTTCCTCAGAGACAATGGCTGTCTTCCTCAGAGCCTCTGAGCTTCTTCCTCAGATTAAATGCCTTTTCCCCCAGAGGAGAGTAGGAGCGCCAAGCCAGGCCACTGACTTCAAACTCCCGCCCCTGCTTGAAGGGGTCTGGGTCTCCTGAAAATGTCCGCAGAGGCCGAGCCCTCCCAGGGCCGCGCTTCGGCTCCCCGCGGATAAACGCAAGTTCTGACACCTGCTGAGTTCTCCGCTCCCGTCCTTCTATTTTTCTCCTCCACTCTCCGCTATCACAGCTCAAGGGGAGGGCAGGAAGGGAAAGGAGAAAATGGACATGGAGCTGGGGGGAGGAATGTTTTATTAAAGCAAAGCGCGTGTGCAATCACCCATCAGTGGAGCGTGGGAAATCAAGCGGGGGCCTATTTCACATCGGATTCCTTGTACCTTTTATTACGTAAGAGATCGCTGCGTGTCTAATTGTCCAGCTCCGAGCACAGACTTCAGCCGGTCCAGCTCGCTGCGTGTAAGTTCAAGGCTGCCATGATGTTCCTTGGCCCACGGGTCACCAGAGTTCAGTAGGCCTGGCGGCTAGCACAGCTGAGACCTGGGGATTCAGGGAAGCTGGAGGGGGTCACGCAAGGCGAGAGCGGCAAGGTCAGGGTCTGTGCAGCCCGGGTGTGCGTGGCACTGACGTCGCCACCCCCCACAACTAGTCTGAAGCCTCCTGGCCCGGAAGAGGGGGTGCCGTTCAGCTCATAAGAAAGCTGGGGTCGGGGCGCCTGGGTGGCTCAGTGGGTTAAAGCCTCTGCCTTCGGCTTGGGTCATGGTCTCGGTCCTGGGATCGAGCCCCGCATCTGGCTCTCTGCTCAGCGGGGATCCTGCTTCCTCCTCTCTCCTTGCCTGTCTCTCTGACTACTTATAATGTCTGTCTATCAAATAGATAAATAAAATCTTTAAAAAAAAAAAAAAGAAAGCTGTAAGGCTCCGGGAGCAGGGGTCAAGCTGAGGTGTTGGGTTGTATGTGAGCCCTCCTCAGGGCAACACATCTACGCACAGGGACCCCTAGGCCCCCTTCTGTTTTGGCCACAAGCCTCTCTCCTCCTCGGGAGCCCCACCCCCACCCCCGCATCCACCTCCTGTTTTTCCCTCCTCCACCAGCTGTTTTCCTGTCGCCGGGGAGGGTGAGGACAAGCCTGGAGCCCCCGCACAGTGGCCCAGGCAGGCACTCCTGCTCCTCTGGGTGACAAGAGGGTTGTCTTCCTTACCTCTCCTGACCTCAGAGAGCAGGGGCCTCCGGCCACATGGCTCGGGCAGGGGAAGGGCCTGGGCCTGCTGGCCTTGCAGGCTGGGGAGAGACACGCGCAGAAACACCGTGAAAGGAACTGTCAGCCTTCATTATTAATCCCCAGTGTTAATATTTAATGTCAGAAAACTGCAACTCCCTTCTCCGCACGGGTCACGCCAGCCAGAACTCTTCCGTCTCCGTCCCTCACAGCCGCTCGCCAAGGCCAGCAGAGCAGTCCAGGTTGACTTCAAACGCGAGGTGCGAAGTGAATTCTAAAAAAAGAAAAGTAAAACGAAATAAGACTAAGAAACTATTTCACGGCTCTTGAAATCAATCTTGCTCTTTAAACGTCTCTAGAACTACGCATTGGAGCGCTTTCAGAAAGTTTCGAAATGGGGCCAGGCTTACGCATAACCTTTAAGCTAGAGAAGGGTTTTGATCTGCGGAGGGTTTTCATGCTGTTGACGTCGCAGACGGATTTCTTAATGGACATCCCGAGATGAATTCAGGGTTGGAGCGCTGGGCTGGCTCCGTTCAACAGAACATGAGACTCTTGATCTCAGGGTCGTGAGTTCAAGCCCTACATTGAGCATAGAGTTTACTTTAAACGAAACTACCAAAAAAAAAAAAAAAAAGGATGAATTCAAGGAATTGAAAAAACAGGAATATCTGCCACTGAGGCAACCGATTAATTCTTACCTACCAAAGCCAGCTTGTTTCTGGGGCGCCTGGCCAGCTCCATGGGTTAAGCGGCTGACTCTTCATCTCACCTCAGGTTTCAGTCTCAAGGTTGTGAGTTCAAGGCCCATGTTGGGCTCCACGCTGGGCATGGTGCCTACTTTAAAAAAAAAAGAAAAAAAAAAAAGCTTGTTTCTCAACCCAGGGCACACTGTCGGTATCTGGGGAAGGACAGTCCGCTATTGCACAGGGCTGTCCCACACGCTATCCCTGCCCACTCACCCTGTATGGGCCCCTGATGTCGTGATCCTCAAAAACACCATTTCCAAACACCCCTAGGTGGTAGGCAGTGCAGCTCCGGGTTGGGAGCCCCTGATCCAGGTGCACTAGGCTATCAACGTGGGATTTTCAGTGGGCAATGAAGGCAACAGGGTCTGGGCCTTGCCTCTACAAGGTGAGCTGCAGGGTATCTTGCTCCGGTGCCCACCCCACGGAGACACCAATGGCACCAGCCCGACCCCAGGGTAGCGGCCTCCCCCCTTCTTGGCCCAGAGTGGGCTTACACCTCCATCAGCGGGTGGGGAGTGGCTGCGGTATGCAAAGCTTTCATCTCTAGAACTTCAAAGAACAGCCTCGCAAAAAAGCCCAGGGCACAATTTTCCAGGATCCAGGAAACCAGATGAGTCACCTGTGCCTTCCTCAGCTGGAACCACATCTACCAGGCCCACACCTCACCTGGTCACCAACAACTAGCAGGCTTTCTTAAGGGTCCTGTTACCAGAGCCAGGTTCCTGACTTGGTCAGGAAAGCCATTTCGAAGGATAGAAAGAAAAGATGAGGGGTGCCTCATCTTTAAAATCTTAAAAAAAAAAAGTTTAAAAAAAATGTACACACTCGGGATGCCTAGGTGGGCTCAGTCGGTTAAGTGTCCGCCTTCAGCTGAGGTCATGATCCCGGAGTCCTGGGATTGAGCAAAGAGTTGTGCTCCCTGCTCAGTGAGAAGTCTGCTTCTCCCTCTGCCTGCTCCCCACCTGTGCTCTCTTGCTCTCCCTCTCTCTCAAATAAAAAAATAAAATATTTTTTTAAATGTACACAGTCACATTCCTTATGGAGTCTTAAGGTACATAACAATTAAATTTTTTAAAAGATTTTTATTTATTTATTTGACAGACAGAGATCACAAGTAGGCAGAGAGGCAGGCAGAGAGCGGGAGGGGGAAGCAGGCTCCCCGCTGAGCAGAGAGCCCGATGCAGGGCTCGATCCCAGGACCCTGGGATCATGACCAGAGCTGAAGGCAGAGGCTTTAACCCACTGAGCCACCCAGGCGCCCCATAAAAATGAAATTTTAATTAAAACACACACAGCACGCAAGCTGGGATAGATGACACCAGATGTCGGCAAGGAGGTAGAGCTGTGTCTGAACTGAGTGGAAACTGGTACAACCACTTTGGAAAATGTTTTTTTACCAAAGTTGAACAGATACCTACTGCATGACCTAGGCATTCCTCTCCCGGATGCCTCCCCGGGAAAGATGGAAATATAGGCACACAAACGTTCATGGCAGATTCATCCATAAGAACCAAAAACTGGAAACAACCCAAATACCCACGAACGGATGAGTGGTTAAACAAATTGTGGTATATCCGCAAGGGGGGGTACAACTCATCAGCAAAGGGAACAAATACACAAGACGAATAAATCTGAAAATAATCACGCCGAGTAAAAGAAGCCAGAGAGTACATACTGCATGTTTCCATTTATATTAAATTCTAGAAAATGCAAGCTAGTCTACAGTGACAGGAAGCAGATCAGCTGTTGCCTGGAGTTGGGAAACAGGGAGAGGCAGGCAGGAGGGATCACAGGGGAGCACGGAGAAACGTTGGGGAGCAGCGGATATATTCATGATCTTGATTACGGTGATGGTTTCATGGGTGGACGCATATGTCAAAACTGATCAGATTGTATCATTTAAATAGTGCAGTTTATCGGATGTCAATTAGACCTCAAAAAAGCTGTATTTTTTAAAAATGTGTGTTTCACTGTACAAAAATTATACTTCCTTATTTTAATGCTGGAATTCTCTACCACTCCCCTCCTGAACACAAACACATACAAGTAGAGGCCATGAGGTTCCATATATCCTCTCGTCTTTGGGATCAGGCAGGAGAAATCCTACTTCAGGCTCAAGGCTGTATGACATAAGCGTGGCTCTTCCTTGTACCTGGGGCTGAAGGGCACGTCATAACCACACGATCCTTCCCGGGGTTAGCCAAGTACAATGCACGCGTTTCCACCTTTTCCTCTCTCCTCTGCTCCTGGTCCTCCTCCTTCTCGGGTGACTATTCACGGCTGGGGCACGGCAGGAACTCTACACCAGCAACCAAAATACTACACCGTGACAACTTCATCTCTTAATTACAGTAAACATTTACATAATGCGCGGGCCCAGCCAGTGCAGAAAGATTCGTTAATGCAGAAACATGCCCTTTAACCATCCCGTTTTATTACACAAACCCCCCGGGGACCTGAGCAGCCCAAGATTTGCAAAAGATGATGCAGAAATTGGCTGAGATATTAAGCCCCTTTCCAGGTGCAATTAAAAGTGAGACGGAGAACCGCCTGCTCGCCCAGATAGATATTTTCCTCCTTCTGAATTCACACTGTAAGGATTCAGGGGACCTAGCTGCCGAAGGAATGTTAGCATTTGCCGGAGCCGGGGCTTTGCTTTTATTCTCTTCTTCCCCTTCGCTGTTTCTGAATCGACAACCCGGCAGGTGTTGCTGGGAGGTCTAATATTTCCGCAGCCATCCAAGCACAGGGGTTTATTCCAACATTATGAACATTCTGCTTGCTTCAAGCCTTTGATTCTTTCGAACAGACCCTCTCTGGAGAGACCAACTTTAATCACATTTCCTAGAGCCAAACCCAGCTGGCCTGGGGAGGGACAGCCCAGGCCAGGCTGAGAGCTGGCGAGGAGGCACAGGGTAGCAGGGCGGGCTCCCTGCTAGCAAGAGGATTTGGGCCAGTGCACAAGGAAGGTGGCCCAGGGAGGGAGAGAATGGAGCGGGCTTTGGGAAAAAGTCAACTTGAGCTTCCTTCGGGCTCCCCCTACCTCCTCTCCATCCCCAGCCTCTTCCTGGCTGTGTGCACTTGGGAAAGTGACTCTGGCTCTCTGGGCCTCAGTTCTGTCATCTGTAAAGCAAGGACAATGGTCCCTCCTTTGCCAGGATGTGGCGGGCTTCGGGGAGGAGGCTCTGACCAGAGCCTCCAGCTGGGGCTGGCAGGTCAGGGCCACACACGCCAGGCTTGGTGGCGGCTCAGAGGTCCCGTTATAATTTTCCTACCACCGGTAGTATGATTGCCACACTTCTCACACCTTAGGCAGCCGAAGGGATCCCTTGTGCTCTGTCTAGCAATGAAATGATACTCGAATGCTCTTAAGCCCTTTCTCCCTTAGTGACTGAAAAGAGGAATTGTAAATCAAATCAACCCACGAAAGCCACCTCCAGGGTTCCCACCCAGATTGGCAAGAAAGCACCTGGGCTGAGGCTGAGATTGGAAGGGGCAGCTCTGAGCAGTGTGCCACCCAGGGATGTACACGGCTACTGGGCGTGAGAGCAGCCAGCTGGGAGAGCGTTGGGGTAGACAGGCTGAGAACCGGGCTAGTCAGGAACCTAGAAGGAAGTTCAGAGTCCTGGAAGACTGAGACCCAAGGTCATCAAATTCATGTTGAATTTATTCATTTAGTCGTCATTACCACCGTACAAGACTAATTGTGTAAGGATCCCCATTTCACAGATGACTCAGTCGAGGCTCAGATAGGTTCATTAACTCATCCAAGTTCACAACGTCAATAGGCGGCAGAATTGGAATTCGAATCCAGGAAGTGGGGCTGCGTGGCCCGCACGTCCCCGGGCAGGTAATACCCAGGGTGGGGCATCACCGGAGGCACAGATTTGGTGGGGCTCGAGCCAGGACTTGAAGGATCAGATCAGACAGGGCAGGTAGAGAGAGAGGGGAGAGAGGCCAAAGGGCTTTGCAGGTGGAGGGCAAGATCTCGAACCAAGACTTGAGGCAGAAATGAAGGCCACGTGGCTGGTTGGGAAGGAGGGGAAGAAAAGAGTTCATGTCATTCAGTGGGGGATGGAAAAAGAGGGTGTCGGGGATAATTTTGACTACAAATTACGGAAAACACCTCCACTCAATCTGGCTTTGGTCCATGGCTTTAAAACTCTTTGACCACAGCCCACAGTGAGAAATACCCTTTCCATTCTGGCTCTGTACGTGCTCAGCCGTACCACCAGACAAAAGTTTCACAAAGCACTAGGCCTCGTGATGTGCCCTGATATCTTCGATTCTCCTCTTCCTTCTTCTTTTTTATTTATTTATTTATTTATTTATTTATTTATTTTATTTGTCAGAGAGAGAATGAGCACAGGCAGACAGAGTGGCAGGCAGAGGCAGAGGGAGAGGAGAGGAAGCCCCTTCCTGTGCTCTCTCACTCTCCTCCCCGCCAAAATAAATAAATAAATCTTAAAAAAGAAAAAAAAAAAACAGGCAGGCAAAACTCTGAGCACCTTCCTTAGGAACAAGTCAATATCAAGTCAATATTTTTCAGAATCCCCTAGTAGGTCCCGCCCCCATCATGTCTCATTGGTTAGGACCGGGCCACAGGTCCGTTCCTGACCCAATCCTTAGCCAGATAAATAGATGGGCCACCCAGCAGGGTGACAGACATCAGAGAGTGAGCCACCATGCCTTCCACAAGCCCACAAGTGCAGGTCTTCGTTAATGGATGCCAGCCAAGAACCACCAAATAGATCTCATGGGGTTTGCAGCAGAGGTGACGGGGTTCCATGTGGCAAAGGACAGGGACCCAGAATAGCCACCCAGGAAGAATGCTGGGCTGTAGGGGTGGGGCACATGCTGTGAAGAGCTACAAAGCAGGAGTTGGCAGTGACTCACTTCCCCCAGGGGCATCTCTACCAGTCCAAGGAGGCTGCCTGGAGGGCTAAGGACAGTACACGTGTTGAGGGGAGCACCAGGGCACCCGTCCCAGCCCTGAGTCTGGGAAAGACGTGCGGGGGACACCTGCTTGAGTGTGGGTCTGGGGGTAGCCGAAGGGAGAAGCACCAACCCTGGGGGCCAGGCCTGGAAAAGGGGCAGCAAGAAGCAGATTAAGTTTGAAGTGCAGCCAATCGGCAAGAAAGAACGTGGAAGATGTAGGACTCTAAAAGGAGGATCCCAGGGCCATAAGTTCATGTGTGCTTCAGTTGTCTATTGCCAAGCAACCAACCACCCCCACACTTGGCGGCTTAAAATAAATAACAATCACTTTACTTGCTCACAATTTTACAATTTGAGCATCAGCTGAGCTGGAAGGCCCATTTCCTAAAGAGCCAGCAAGTCAATGCAGGCTGCCGTCTGCCAGCTCAGAAATTCATTCTCCCAGGTTTGGAGGCCACGAGCCCCAAATCCAGGTGTTGGCAGGGTTGGTTCCTTCTGGAAGCCCCAGAGGGAGAGTCTGTTCCAGGCTTCTGGGGCTTGGTGTTCCCAGTCTTCTGCTCTGCCACCCTGATCTCTGCTTCTGCTGTGACATGCCATAGCTGTGTGCCTGTGTCCGTGTTGTTCCCCCTTCCTGAAAGGACACCTGCCATTGGATTGAAGAACCACTGACTCCGGGAAGACCTCACCTTAACTTGATGACATTGGCCACCAGCCCGGCTCCACCAAGGTCCCGTCCGTCCATCCGTCTGTCGGTGGTGGGGGCTGGTACTCCAATGTGTCTTTGCAGACGTTGGGGGGGGCGGCCCCCTGCCTCCTGCGAGGAGGATGACAAGGAATTTGCAGCCATTTTGAACCCACCATGATCTGCGAGATGCTAACAGGAAGGGAAATGAGGGCAGAGGAGGGAAAGGCGGTTGTTCCTGCAGGCCACTGGGTGGGATGGAGTCCCCCTGGGGACCTCTGGCAGACAGTGTAGAACACGTCCCTGAACTTGTCCCCAGCCAGCAATAAGGCTGGCTGTGCTATTTGTCCGCTGATCCCCGCCCCTGCTTTGTCGTGCTCTAGGCTGCCCTGGGCAACCCCCCACCCGCCCCACCCCAACCCCCACCCCCTGGCAGTCAGGAAGAGTGTGCGGCCAGAAAAATCCCCGGCAGGGAGTCATAGGTGTTTGCAGTGAGCAGCCTCCAAGAGCACGGACGCCCGGGCTACTGGCACGTGGGTGGGACTGCGAAAGAGTCTGCTGCCAAGGGCAGGTCAAGGCAAGCCAGCAGAAGGAGCAGAGCCGCCCTGCCTGTGCAACCGCAACCTGATGGGTTAAGCCGCTGGGAAAAGTCTGAGGGGCACAGGGGTGGATATCCCTGAACCCCAGGGGCTGCTCCTGACGATTTGAATCAGACCAAGAGGAGCCAGTGAGGGCATATCATGGATTTCTCTTGGGTGAGCTGCTGGAGGCCAGGCTGAGGCCAGATCTGCCACCAGGCCAAAGAGGGGCCTGGACTGTGTGGCCTCAGCCAGGATCAGGGGCAGGCTCCAGACTGAGCCATGGGGGAGCAGCTTATGGGCCCAGGATGTGGGGGGCGACAGTGGGGAGAGGCCCCCACCATAGCCATGCTTCATTCAGCTTTTCCCAGCTGAAGCAGCAGCTCTGCTGACCCAGGCCTGGCAGGGGCGGGGGGGGTGGGTAGCACTGGGAGGGTAGAGGGGGGGGGGGGGCAGGCAGCCGAGTGGTTTCCCTCTCTGCTTTTCACCTTTCCTACCAGGCACTCGTGGCCTGCGAAGCCGCCTGCAGAAAGCACAGCTATGAGTTTCTCATGAATGATTTTAAATGATTCCTGTTCTGTCTGTGGGGGGAAATCACGTATTGGAAATCCAGCAAAAGCAAAGCCAACTGAGGACTGCTCTGGAGGGCTGCTGAAGAGCAGACAGCGTGGCCACTGGCGTTCAAACAGCAAGGGGTCCTGGGAGAGAAACAGGCTCCCCAGGCCAAGGCCTACACGAGTCTGAGGCAGTACCTTGAGAAAATCAGGCCACTGTGTGCCCGCTCCGCCCATGGCTCGTTCGGTTCGTTATGCAACGAATAATCACTAAGCCCTTGCAATATGTCACTTGCTGTTCTAAGGCCCTGGAAAACTGTTGTGAACAAAACATATTTTTTTTAAAAATCCCTGTAGTCATGGAGCTTACATTCTTGCAGGGGAGAAAGGTAGAAAACAAATAAATAAGAAAAATATGCAACATGTTTTATGGTGGGAAGTGGGAAGGAGAAAAACAGGGAAGGAAAGGGAATAGAGAATATTGATATGGGGTCGGGGATGCTGGGGGCGGGGAGTTGACAATTCAGCAAAGGCCTCCAGGAGGTGTGAGAGCATGGTGGACAATGGAGAAAGAGCAGGCCAGGGGACAGCCAGTGCAAAGGTCCTGAGGTGGGCATGGTCCAGTGTATTCCAGGAACTGCAAAGAGGCTAATGTGGCTGAAGTGGAGGAGAGGGGGTAACAGGCCATGAGCTCAGAGAAGTCAGGGCAGGG
Organism: Taxidea taxus jeffersonii; assembly: GCA_003697995.1. Classification (NCBI taxonomy): domain Eukaryota; kingdom Metazoa; phylum Chordata; class Mammalia; order Carnivora; family Mustelidae; genus Taxidea; species Taxidea taxus. The sequence continues at coordinate 36,007 of ML100160.1, forward strand.
AAGGCACCAGATCAGACAGGGTCTTCCTGCCACCCTCAGCTTTCACTCAGTTGACATAGGAAGGCTCTGGAGGATTCTAAGCCAAGAGGGCCAGAAGCTGACTCGGTTTTTTGTTTTTGTTTTTTGTTTTTTTTTTAATTTTATTTATTTATTTGACAGACAGAGATCACACAAGCAGGCAGAGAGGAGAGGGGAGAAGCAGGCTCCCTGCCGAGCAGAGAGCCCGATGCGGGACTCGATCCCAGGACCCTGGGATCATGACCCGAGCCGAAGGCAGTGGCTTAACCCACTGAGCCACCCAGGCGTCCCAGCTGACTCGGTTTTTAGGGGACTTCTCTGCCTACTGTTTTCAGAGCAAACGGCGGAGGGGTGAGGGTAGAAGTAGGGGTACACGGTGAAGACCAGTGGTCCTCCATATCCAGATACTGAGAATCACAAACGTACCAGTAAATATTTTAGTAGGAAGTATTTTCACCTTCAGCAGCAGCATGAAGGTGCAAAACCCCCCTTTTACGTTATAGCCACTTCAAAGATGAAGAAACAGAGAAGTTAAGTAACTTCTTCAAATTGCCTAGTCAGTAAGCTCTTTGACCAGGAAAAAATCTGGCATAGATTTCCCCATGAGCCCTAGCCATATTAAAACCAAATTTATTGGGATGCCTGAGTGGCTCAGTCAGTAAAGCGTCTGCCTTTGGCTCAGGTCATGATCCCGGGGTCCTGGGATCGAGCCCGACATTGGGCTCCCCCCTCAGCAGGGAGCCTGCTTCTCCTTCTGCCCCTCCCCCTGCTTGTGCCCTCTCTCTCTTGCATGGCACGCATGCGCTGTCTATCAAATAAATAAACACTCAAATAAATTATCTAACACTCTATCTCCTACTCCTTCCTTCCTCCGGGTAAAACCAAAAAAGCAGACAAAAAGCCCGGTTGGTCTGCTCGTGTTTGGTTGATGCCTGATTCCCTCTGGGACTTCTTATGCTTCTAGTCTTTTCGTTGGAAGGAAAAGTGGCCTGAGTCCGGACTTGAGGAGTCAGATGGCCTGGCTCAGCCGAACCCGGGGCTCTGACACCCAGCCACGGGCAGGGTGGTTTCCAGTAGCACAAATCTGGGTTTACCTCCTCCTGCCGTAAACTCTTTTCCCCTCCGTGACCAAGACAGTGGCCAGACCTTGGAGTCCCCAGCCTTTGGGCTTTGGTGGGCAGGGTCACAGCTGAAGTTGCTGGGCACCCAGGAGCCAACCCCTCCCAGGCTTTTGTTTTCAACAGCAGCCAAAGCGGCAAAAGGATTATATGGGATCAGCCGTTCCCAGAGCCTGTTTTGTATACGGCTGGAGGTACACAGACCCGTATTTTTTAATAATTATGGTTATGTATTTTGATGTGCTAGGAAAAAAAGAACTGGCACAATCAACCCATGACTTCATGAATATTATTGCTCAGGAGGAGGCTAAAGTATTTTGGCTGGGTTTTTTTTTAAGATGATTTAAATTAAAAATGCGATGTTACTAATAACATAAGCAGTACAGAATACAGCCAACTTCCGTGGAGGGGTACAGAATAAGGCTGCGGTAGGTTGTCTTGGGTGGGGGAGGAGAATAAAGGGACGGGCTTCCCCTCTCCGCTCGAGCAATCTAAAAGGGTTTTAAATATATATATCCTTTCAATATAATGGAAGAACAGGCACACGGCAGAACGTTACAACATACAGACCATCAGAGAGGTTAAAATAAAAACCTCACACTCTCACCTCCCTGATATCACCGCCATTAACACCTACGTGCACATCCGTCTTGGCTGCCTACAGCTGGGTAGCAAATGACCGAAACTTTGGCGGCTTAAAATCCCATCCATTTACTAACTGTCACCTCTGCAGGTCAGAAGTCCGGATGGACTTGGTTCTCTGCTCTGAACCTCAAAAGGTCAAAGTCAAGGTGTCAGCCAGGCTAGGTGTTTACTTGTAGGGTCTGGGGAAGAATCCACTCTCAGATTTGTCCGGGTTACTACCAGAAGTCAGGTCCTTGTAGCTGCAGGACTGAGGTCTTCCCAGGTTCCTTTCCGGCTGTCCTCTGGTTCTTGCATGTCTTCAAGCCAGAAAGAGCCCATCTAAACCCTTCTCCTGGGGCACCTGAGTAGCTCAGATGGCTAAGCCTCTGCCTTCAGCTCAGGTCATGATCCCAGAGTCCTGGGATCGAGCCCCACATCAGGCTCTCCGCTTAGAGGGAAGCCTGCTTCCCCCCTTCTCACTCTGCTAACTTGTGATCTCTCTCTGTCAAATAAATAAATAAAAATTAAAAAAAAAAAATTTAAACCCTTCTCCTGCTTCGGATCTCTCTGGCTTCTCCTTCTGCCTGCCTCTTTTGCCACCAGGCAGAGAAAATGCTCTGCTTTTAAAGGGCTCTTGTGATCAGGTGAGGGATAATCTCTCAACTTTAAGGCCAACAACTGTGCCTTATCACGGGATGCAATCACAGGAGTGAAATCTCCCTGGCACAGGAGCTGAGATCAGGGTGTGGATACCACTTACCACACTATATTTCTACATTTCTCTCTGCACACATATATTTTTAAAGACATATTTGTAGGGTGCCTGGGTGGCTCAGTGGGTTAAGCACCCAGTTCTTGGTTTCATTGGCTCAGGTCATGATCTCAAGGTCCTGGGATCGAGCCCCTCTTTGGGCTCCCCACTCAGTGGGAGTCTGCTTGAGGTTCTCTCCCTCTCGCTCTCTCTCGCTGTCCCTCTGCACCTTCCCCTGCTCTTTTGTTCTATTTCAGATAAATACATAAATCTTAAAAAATAAAAAGAGAGGGGCGCCTGGGTGGCTCAGTGGATTAAAGCCTCTGCCTTCTGCTCAGGTTGTGATCTCAGGGTCCTGGGATCGAGTCCCGCATTGGGCTCTCTGCTCAGCAGGGAGCCTGCTCTCTCCTCTTTCTCTCTGCCTGCCTCTCTGCCTACTTGTGATCTCTGTCTGTCAAATAAATAAA
>ML100160.1:43809-55598 GCA_003697995.1 Taxidea taxus jeffersonii
AAAAATAAATAAATCCAAAAGCATGTGCCTTAAAATGTAATGTTTTGCTCTTCGGGGATAGGTTTAGCCCAAAGTTCTAATTATACGTGTGGCAGTAAAGGCCTCCCAGGCTTCGTGCTTGCCAAACACTTTGATTTTGCTACGTGACAGGAGACAAAATTATTCCTTCCTCCGTAAGAGATTGCCAACATCATGCCAACGGAGAGACGGGGTGGGGGGGGGGGGTGGCGGCAGCGGCTCCCGCAGAAAATAACGATGGGCTTTGTGAGGGCAGAGCAGGGGATCAGGGAGTCGAGGACCCAGACCCTGCCCTCAGACCATGGACCACGGACCACGTAAGTGAGGCCACAAGCCACAACCTGGGCAAGGCCGCCCCCGCAGGGGGACCTACAGAGTCATGGGGGCACAGTCCGCCCGCACAGGTTGGGGGACCCAGAAAGCTTCGCTGAGTGAAAATACAGGAGAACAGCAGAGGCATGCCGGACTACTTTTACGCCCAGCCCCTCACTCCTTCATTCAGTGAGTTCCTTGAGCTCTCGTCATGTCGGCAAAGCCCCAAATCTGAGATGAAGCGGGGGTCAGCCCACAGAGCCCTCTCACGTGGTACACCTCTAATTCCATTTCATTCATTCTGGAGCTTTTCAACATTGCATAGATTTATAACCTTTTCAGGTGGTGAATGACAGTCGTGCGCTCCACAGGAAAGGATAGACAGGGGCCGCCCCCTGCAGATCCAGTCACTCCCGCCATCCCCAGCCTTCTCACTTGTCCCTTGTCCAGGGAGCTGCCCCCAGCCTCACCCAGGGCGTGCTGAATTTAAAAACAAAGTGTTTGAAGGCTTCTTTTCTACATCAAGAGCTGGGGACACCTGGGGGGCTCGATCAGTTAAGTGTCTGATTTCTGCTTGGGTCATGGTCTCAGGGTCCTGGGATCGAGTCCCGAGAGAGGCTCTCTGCTCAACGGGGAGACTGTCCCTCTGTCCCTACCTCCACCCGTGTTCTCTCTGTCTCTTTCTCAAATAAAGAAATAAAAAAATTTTCTTTTTTTTTAAAAAGAACTGAACAGGGGCGCCTGGGAGGCTCAGTGGTTAAGCATCTGCCTTCGGCTCAGATCATGATCCTGGGGTCCTGGGATCGAACCCCGCATTGGGCTCCCTGCTCCGCAAGGAACCTACTTCTCCCTCTCCTTCTGCCCCTCCCCCTGCTTGTGCTCTCTCACGCATGCTCTCTCTCTCTCTCTCTCACTCTCTCTCAAATAAATAAAATCTTTAAAAAAAGAGGGTGCTGAACAAACATGGGATAGTATAACACCTTCATTCCTACACACACACACACACACACACACACACACACACACACACCTTGGTTCTCCCATATCCACCCCACTCTGCTCACAAAGTCTCATTCTGCCTTTACAAGCAGAACAGTAGATTGGCAAAAAAAAAAAAAAAACTCCGAGAAAGATGCTTCTAAGGACTTGACGGTACGCATGGACACATCCCTCAGCAGCAGCAATGTTCTGATAAACATTTAACAATGGGCTTCCGGGGAGGGGAAAGCCTGTCTGTAGTGTTTGCCCATTTCTATGGTGTAAATACTCCCACCGGGGCCCGATTTCAAGCTCTCGACTTGACATTGCCGACTGCAGAGTTGGGAGTTGTGTATAATTGGTTCTCCTCGGCTGGTGAGTCCCGACTCCTTCATCGACCTTCGGGAGCAAGCCTGGAATGAGTTGACCGGGAAAGCAAAGGAGGGTGTGGGGGTGTCGTCATCAGCTGTCAGAGGGCCAAGTCTCTCCCTTGCACCGCACGGACTCTGAGATGCGGGAACACATTGGCTCCCCTCCAGACTCTGTTCCCAGGAGAAGCAGTAAGAAGAATCTAGAAACATTCCAGGAAAACCTCAGCTGTTCCCCCTCATGCCGAGAAGATCCCTGGTTTTTCTCTCTCTCTCTCTCTCTTCTGGCTTTTGAAGGACTCAAACACCAGACACCTGCGAGAAAACTCTCTCCACTCCGGAAGCTTCGCTGTCATTTCTTTCCAAAGGTTCTGCCTTCCCTCAGTCCAATATTTCATACTAAGGAAACGACAATCAAGATTATTCCCCACTAAGATGAACAGCGGAATGACCGAGAAATCACGGAGGGGGGCAACTGATTGGCCATGTCTGCCACAGATTGCATGTCCTCACCTGGACCTGGCTGAGCCCCACTTCCACCTGAGATTGGATTTACCTCAGAGCCGTGTGCTGTGTTACCAGCACGCAAACCATGGATGAGGCATGGCGGGTTCTGACCCCAGCTCCCAGCTCCTCCTGACTGAGGGGCCCATGTGAGCTCTGACCGAGTTTGGCTTCCTCCCAGATCTGCTCGGACCATCCCACACAGGCCAGTCCTGTCCCTCTGACTCCGCAGCCTTTGGAGCCGGACCCCCCCAGTCTCTGCATCTGTGCCGCCAACCGACCGTGTCATTGCTCAGCAAGTGATCCCTCCTCCCTCCCCCACTCCAGTCCCCCGCACCCCGCAGGGGCAGAGTAGACTCCCCAGCCCTGCTAAGGCTGGCTTCAGCCAAGCGACTCACTTCAGTCAGTGGAATAGAAGACAACAGGGTCTACAGTGAGAGGTCTTAAATGCGCTTCCTTGTTCCGGCCTGGCCTCCCGACCCCCAGCCAAGGCCATGAGGACAAGCCTCCGGCTCGCAGTTGGTGCTTCAACGGGGGACTCTGAGACGAGAGATGGGGCGTTGGTGATGCAGCTGGGGGTGGCAACAGTTATCACGTCTGTTCCAGGCTCTGTCTACATGTAGAGCCTCAATCAACTTGTTAATACAGAACACGTGGCTTTGCACTGCCACGGTGGCTGGGACGTCCTTGCAAACCAGCTTGCAAGCACCAGCAGGTAAAGGGTTACCGAGGACACCTCTGCCCACCTATGACCACACACACACACACACACACACACACACACACACACCTTCCTGAAGTAGCAGCAGCTCTGGTTTGTTCCTTTGGTCTGACGAGTCATTTGCTAAGTGCCTGCTGTATACCACATACTGGATGGCATTACCTGAAAGCCATCTTCGAGAAGGCGACAGGGATACTTGGGAAGGCAGGTACATAAAAGGCATAACATGCGAAAGTCTAAGTGAATGACACAGAGCCAGGGGGCAGGGAAGTCAAGAGGGAAGTCACCCTCACTTTTAAGATTCCAGGGAGGAGCAGTGGGAACGCAGGAAGGTCTCCCAGAAAAGCTAGAAAGGGAGATAAGGGACGCCTGGGTGGCTCAGTTGGTTAAGCGGCTGCCTTCGGCTCAGGTCATGATCCCAGCGTCCTGGGATCGAGTCCCACATCGGGCTCCTTGCTCAGCAGTGAGCCTGCTTCTCCCTCTGCCTCTGCCTACCTCTCTGTCTGCCTGTGCTCGCTCCTGCGCTCTCTCTCTATCTGACAAATAAATAAAATAAATAAATAAATAAATAAATAAATAATATTTAAAAAAAAAAAAAAAGAAAGGGAGATAAATCTGAAAGGAAGAGCTGGTCTCTGATGCTAGCTGCAGCCCGTCATTCCAGGCAGGTGACAATGAGTTCAAGTGCACCCATGGAGGGTGTGAGGGACACTGCACAGATCAGACCAGTCCGGGGTTGGGGTGGGGGTGGGGTGTAAACTGAGTCAGCTCACCGTCAAAAGACTCAGCATTCTCACTCCATCTGATAAGAAAGATCACTTAGAGCTACAATAATCAAGACAGTGTCATACTGAAGGAGGGGCCAGAGCACGGATCCATAGGGGTGAATGAGCCCCTAAAATAAACCCACACTTTTACTGTGCGATACTCTTCCTTATTCTTACGTCAATGTCCTTGTCATTTCCTACAAAGTCCACTGGACCCTCTTACACACCTATTTTCTTCCAGTTCTGTGCTTGCTGTTGTTGATATATTTCTGCTTTGGGTTTTGTTTGTTTGTTTGTTTTTTAAAGATTTTTCTTGTTTATTTATATGGAGAGAGCATGAGTATGAGCATGAGACGATGAGTGTGAGCATGAGTGTGAGTGGGGGGAGGGGCAGAGGGAGAGGGAAAGAGAACTTTGGAGCGCAGAGCCGGATGTGGGGCTCGATCTCACAAACCCAAGATCATCACCAGAGCTGAAATCAAGAGTCAGACCCTTAGCCAACTGAGCCATAGAGGTGCCCCGTCTGCATGTTTAAGTCTAACTCACCCAGAACTGGGGGAGGGGGGCGGGGGGAGGATAGGGTCTCGTAGGGGATGCAAATACAAATCCAAGTTAGTCCTCTATACCAATAAATTGTACTCGTGGCATTTGTTAAAGAATTAGACCTTTCTCTGCTACTTGGTGATTTTGGTTTGTCAGGGATTCGGTTATCATAGCGTTTTACATCTCTTCTAGAATCGTTCCTATTCAGTGGGTCAGTGCTCTGTTTTAGGCCAATGACATCGGATCTTAGTTATCACAAAATATATCCACCCCTTGACATCTGTAGGAAATAAAGAAAAAGGGACTCAGGACTCTATTTTGTGGGTAAGAAGAACCATCAGAAATTTTCAAGCATAACAAGGCAGACGTCCTAGATTTGGGGTTAATCAGAGGGAGGTGTGTGAAATGTAGAATGAGAGGTCCTTCGGGAAGTCAGGAGACTGGGTGGCAGTGTTGGATGATAAGGCCTCAACACAGGAAGAGACAAGGGGGAAAGACAAAATCTACTAAATTTGTGAGTACTAAAGTATGCGTACTCACAAATATTCATGCTACAAATGAGGAAAGCAAGGCCCAGAGAGGGGAAGTCATTCACGAAGGACCACACAGTGAGTCAGAGCAGAGCTAGGAACAGAGCCCAGGCGTATCAAGTTAAGAATGCTGCAAGCAGGGGCGCCTGGGTGGCTCAGTGGGTTAAGCCTCTGCCTTTAGCTCAGGTCATGATCTCAGGGTCCTGGACTCGAGCCCCGCATCGGGCTCTCTGCTCAGCAGGGAGCCTGCTTTCCTCCTCTCTCTCTGCCTGCCTCTCTGCCTACTTGTGATCTCTGTCTGTCAAATAAATAAATAAAAATCTTTAAAAAAAAAAAAAGAATGCTGCAAGCAACAGAAATCCTGGGGCGCCTGGCTGACTCAGTCCCTACAGCATGCAACTCTTGATCTCAGGGTTGTGAGTTCAAGTTCTACATTGGGTGTAGAGCTTACATTAAGAAAGCAAGCAAGCAAGCAAGGAAGGAAGAAAGAAAGAAATCCCACGAACAGTGGCTTGAGTAAGGGGTTGATTTTTCTCCTATATGAGAAGTCCAGAGAAACACAAAGACCAGGGCTAGGTCATCTACTTCAGTTAACACAGACCTCTATTTTCCTGCACTGCTGTCCACTGTTTGTGGGGTTCATCCTCATGATCCCAAGATGGCTGCTGCACCTTCAGACACAGCCTCTGTATTCCAGGCAGGGAAAGAAACAAACAAAAAAAGACAAGGAATAAAGGTCTTCTCTGTTCCAGGTTTTACCTATTTGGGAAGAGAAACCTTTCCCAGAGACTGTTGCTTAACTCTCATTGGTCAGAACTTAATCACATGGCCACCAAGCAAGACTAGCAACTTGAGAATTTTACTATCTAGCCTCCATGGTAGAGAATGAGAAAGCAGAAGAGAGTTGGAATGGGTGTGAGTGAGACTAGCTAGGGTATTTGCCTGATACCAAGTCTCTTATCTCCTGTTCCAGGCCTCTTGGTATTTTACACTGAAGACAGGGCTGGCTACGGTGGGGGGGGGGGGGGGGAGGTGAAGGGGGGTGTTAAGGGGACCACAGTAGTTTATCTAGGCCAGAGCCAGGGAAGATGGCCACCTCTTTCTCAGATATTGATAAGGTTTCAAGAAAGACTTGAGGCCCTAGAAGCTGCTCAAAAGAAGGAGACAAAGTATCAATGTCTGGTGGACAAGGGGAAAGAAGGGATATAATTCACACCACAACAAACTAACAATTACCAGGCACTTACAACTATGTGCTAGGCACTGTCTCCAGACCCTGGCCTGGGAAGTGTCTTTAAAGCAGAATACAGAAGATCAGATTAAAGGAATGGATGGGAGTCAAGAAAATGTCCTTGGAATGATGGCAAGAAAACAAAACAGAAAACCAAACGAAAGGAAGTTAATCTTGGGAGGACAGCTTAGGAGGGGTTTGAGAGCAAAGTGTGAAATCCTGAACAGTCCCTGCCAGAAAGAAAAGCAAACATTCTCCCCCCACACCAACCATGATGAAGATGCCCCAGCATACTAGGTTTACTTCTGGATGGGTCCTTGGAAACATCTAGAGGCCAGAGAAAGAAAACTCAAATGATAACAAAGCTCACTGGGCCAAGCACGGTGGAAAGAGTGATCTGGGTTCCTGTCCTGGCTCTCTACCACCTGGATTTAACTTCTGGAAACCTGTCTGGGGGTAGTGACCTCTAGGTTTCCCCACGGTGGCAGGTAAATCAAGTGACTGAAAACCCAGATCAAAGTGATCTCAGCAAAAAAAAAGGGGGGAGGGGGGGAATTTATCAGCACGTACAACTGAAATATCCTGGGGCAGGGCCGGCTTCAGGTTCAGTGGGATCCAGGGGCTCAAATAATGCAGCCCCTGTCACCTGGCTCTTCTTTGCCTTTACTGGTTCCATTCTCAGGCAGCCAGCCAGCCCAGGCTTACAGCCTATCTTTTCAGTAACCCCAGTAGAAAGTGTGATTCTCTTTTCCACTAGGAACAGCAAGTTCTGAAATAGTCTGGGACACACTCAGGTCACCTACCAACCTCTGAACCCATCAGTGTGGCCAGAGAGGGGTGAGGAGATAGGGTCAAATGCTCCATTCATCCCACTTCTGCAGCCAGGAGAGGAAGTCAGACCTGGAAGCTGACATCAGAAAGGAATGGTTTCCCCAAAAACAGTGTGCGTTCTGGATCTAGAAGGGGAACCAAATGTTGGGCAGGCATAGCTAAAACTGTCTGCCACAGTGGTTCTGGGGAGCTGCCAAAGAACCCATAAACACCAAAACCTCCCAATCAACCAAAAACTGTCTTCTTATATCCAGTCTTGAGGGTTAGAATCCCAGTTCACTTTCAGCCTTGTCAGAAAGTCTGAGCTGAAGAGGACCTTTGAAATCATCTCTCCCCACACCAGGGCACAGAGAGGGGAACAGGCCTGCCTAAGCCTGTAGGGCTAGATGAGCCCCAGAACAGACTAGAAAGACTTAGAAAAATTCAGCCAAGCATTCTTTCACTTCCGCCCACAGCTGCTCTGGGAATGGCGCATAAAGGACTAGGCAAAAGCCTGGAGAATGTCACCAGAGATGGGAACAGGTCTGGCCAGCCTACTGTGATAGCTCAGTGAGGAATTTCTTTAGAAGGAAAACAAATCCTCTTGGGAGTGAAGGAGGCTAGGCTGCATAAAGAGCCAGGATGTCTGAGGCCCTCAGGCCCAGATCACACATGGAAGGTGTGGCCAAAGAGGGGGGAGGTGGTGGCACACTTTTCCAAGACAGGCTGATTGGAGCTGTGGAGGCCAGGTCCAGGGCTGAGGGACCCCTTTGGGATATCACATTACAGACCACAATGGCGAAAAGTTGGCCAAAGGAACTACAAGAAAGGACACACCTTCTTTCTTTTTGGTTTTAGGTAAGCTCTAGGCCCAAGATGGGGCTCAAACCCAGGACCTCGAGATCAAGAGTTCCATGCTCTACCAACTGAGCCAGCCAGGCGCCACAACACACCTTTCTGATACCAACAGCCAGGTGTCTCACCGGCATTGCCTCCAAAGGCCTACCACTCTGTCCGGTTCCCCACAATGTGATCCGTTTCCCCCGGCCCCCCAAGAAGGCCAGGCATCCTTCTCACGTTTTCACCCAAAGGAAAAATCTGGCCCCCCAACCTGGCTTCCCTTTGATCTTTCCCTTCCCTGCCAACGTCCAGGCCTGGCAGTACCATTGTTCAGAAACTGGGGGACACACTTGGTAAGTTTACTCGGATAACACAGCCGTGTCAGGGAGGAAAGTTTTCCAAGGGATACATCCCATTGCCCTTTATCATGGGCTGCCTTTTTCTCTCCTTGTCTTTTCTTCTAGGGAGAAGGACTCAAGTGGGAACACCAAATGGCTTCAGACCCTAAGGGCTCTGAAGGGATTATCATGATTACTTAAGCAAGGCTTTTCTGGAACTCCCAGCCAAGTGGGAGACAGAAGGCAACTTCTAAAGTTATATACCCTTTCAGCCATTGGTTAGATAAGTATGGGGCCTGAGCAAACAGACAGACCATGAACATTTCTTCCATTAACTCTTTCAAGGTCAAGAAAACACACGCTGGAGGCCTTTCTATATTTCACAGGGCCCTGATACTCCAGAATTTACCAAGACGAGCCTTCATTCCTTAAATAAAAGTTCATGAACCAATCCTTTTTCCACCTGCTTCGACTCCTCCCGGGTCCTCCCAAATAGTCAGGCCATCTCTTATTTCCAGGTTAAAAAGCATCCCACTTCTTTGTAGGGTGACGGATGATTTAGCAGGGAGTTCTATGTTGGGCCACAGGAGCACCCCACTTCACCTTGCCCCCCTTCTCAGCTGCTGCAGGACTAGGCAGAGGCTAGCCACCCCAGAGGCCTCACATGGGGTGCTCGGGAGAGACATCCCACCTGCTTGTCACCCTGGCAGGATACCCGATTGGAAAGCTTGGCCTGGTGGGAGACTGTGCACAGCCTCCCACCATTCCTCACCCGAGTCTAAGGAACACCTGAGACGTGGCTTCAAGCCACACAGCTCATCAGGAGCTTTTGCTAGGAAAAAAAAAGAAAAATGCAGGAGACAAACATCCCAGTAAGGGTGGTGGCTGGCCTTTGCCCAGGCAATGATGTCACAGAGGCACCCCAATGTCAGAGCATAAAAGTAGGGACTCCCTGCTTTCAATTTCCCCTCGAATTTGCAGAAAAGAAAAAGAAAACCAGAAACCAAGAGGGAGCCTTAGCTGTGTAAACCTGAGGGTTCAGAGTCCTGAGTCCAGGTCTGCCTGTGACTTGGGGGGGGATCCCTGGCTGCTTCACGGGATGGAGTTTATGTCAGTGAGAGCAGACCCAACGCATAGGAAGAGAAATTGATTAAAATATATGTGTGTGTGTGTGTGTGTGTGTGTGTGTGTTTCAATTCTGGTAACCCCCACAGTGCAGGAGTGCACCAGGACAGGAAGGAGCTGTAAGTGTCCCAGACATTGGCAATCCCTGTGGGCCTTGCCAGTTCCCCAGCGGGGAAAGTGGCAGGGGGCGGGAGAGGGGGGCACGAGTGGGGTTCCCACGGGGTGTGGACAGAGTTTGATGAACCCCTGTTCAGGATTCCTGGAAATGAGCCCACCCAAAGCCAGCCCAAGGCCTGGGCCTCCCCAGACCACGAGCACCGAGGCCTCCTTTCTCCCCTGCCAGAGCCCAGAGGCGCGAGTTCCACCACCCAGGGAGGGGCTCCCAGAACCCTCCCCACCCCCGCGCCATTTCCAGGCCTGTGGGCGAGGGGGGTCAATGTCGTTCAAGTAATTTCTCTGCGAACACAAGATGGCAGCCTTAAATAAATGCAACCCTGCGCAGCTTTTAATCTTACACATCATTAAATTCCTAATTTACACATTATGTTTTCGTGGGCCAACCCATAACTCATTAGTGTTGAACTCACGAGGTATAAAGACCAAAGCACGACGGGCGCCGGGGCGCCGTCACCTGCCTGGGTTAACAGTTCCTGCCGCGGGGGCAGGGAGGAAGGCCTAGAGGGCCGCCAGGGCGCCCACGGGGCCGAAGCTGGGGCGCGGGCAATCCCTGGGTGCCAGGCCCCGCGCTGCAGGCCCCCGAGGAGGCGAGGAGGCACCGGGGCCGGCTCCCTCCCTCCTCTCCTGAGTCTCTTCAGCGCGCGCGCACACACATACACACACACACATACACACACACATGCTCACACTCGCACTCGCACACTCGCACACCCGGGTGGCCGCGCGGGTCTCCAAGCGGCGCAGGCCTCCTTGGCAGACATCTTCCTGTGGGAGGATTTCAAACGAGCCGTGAAAGCCAGAAACTACACGGGTTACAAACTCCGGAATCCCTGGCCGGCCCGGGCCCCCTTCCCACCTCCGACGCGGCCCCTCGGCTCGGCGCGGGGCCAGGAAGCCACCAAAGGGCAAAGAGCGCCCGCCGACGGCGCGGGGAGATCCGGGGGGGCGCAGGGGCTGCCCGATGTCCGATGTCCCTCCCGACCCGGGAACCGACGGCCCAGTGCCGCGCAGCCCAGCTTGGCCTCGCCCGGCTGGGGTGGCCCAGGTAGACGCGAAGCCGGGGATGGGTGGAGGGCTGGCTGCCACTCTCCAAGGAAAGACGTCACCCGGGCCCCGCTGACCGCCCCAGGCCGCGGCCGAGGCGCACCACGAGGCGGAGGGAGGCTGGGGCCTGGAAGGGCCTGGGGGCCAAGCGAAGCGGCCTTCGCGCTCGGACCAGGCCCCAGGCGGCAGTGCCGAAGCCTGCTGTTCCCGCGGCTAGGGCTGGGAGCCGCCTCACCCCGCGCGGAGTCGGCCAGGCCCTCGAGGTGCTCCGCGCCCTCCCAGCCGAGAGCCAGCTACGCGCCGCGGCGGAGTGGGAGGGAGGAGGCCGGGCGCGCGCCCCGCCCTCGCCGCCCGCGGTCACAGGGGCAATTACACTCCTCGCTGCAGACGGTTACCAGCTCGCCCGCGCATCCCTCTCCCCCGCTCCTCTCCCCTCTCCTCCCCTCCCCGCCTCCGCGGAACTGCTGGCTCCATCTTAGCCCGCGCGCCCGGGAAGCCCGGCCGTGGCCAGCTGCCTCTGGGTACCTCCCGAGGCTTCTCCCGCGCTGCGCGCCCCCCGGGAGGTCCGGGCAAGCCCTCCACGCCCCGCAACGCGTCCCACGAGCGCCGCAGTCCCGGAAGCGGCTGTTGCGGTCGCGAAGGGGCTACAGGAGCCTTCTCCACGCGCTGCAAGACCCCCGCACTCCCGCTTTGCCCCTCAATTCTGCCCCGGGCCAGTGCAGCCACCCTAATGCCCCAAGTCCCAAGCTCGCCTCCGTTTTCCAGGCCTCTCCCGGGTCCAGCCGGTCTTCTTTCCAACTGCCAAGTGGACGCCTAGACCACTTGCCTGAAACGTCCGAGGCCTTTGCGTTACCAGGCGTCCTCTGCTGCACGGAAACCGCGCCGCCCCCCGCCCCTTTCCCGCTGTGGTTTTATACCATACCGGAAGGTGTCTTTGAGGCTGTGAATGAAAACTCGGGTTTGGGATTAAGGGCTTCATTTCCAACCCACTGCGTGATTTGAGGCAAATTTCTTAACCTCAGTTTCCTTATCTGCAAAATGGGAGAAATGGTGTCCATATTAATGCGTGGCTCTGAGGTTTAAAGAAGCTAGACGTCTAGGGAAACTACCTGGCACAAAATCCCGGTGGTTAGCATTATCATTACCATCTGGCCACAAGTGCGGGGGCACTGAAAGCGGAGTGGCCTCCTTCCGACCAGGAGCGAACCCCTAGGGAGTCCAAGGCCACAGCTCCCAAATCGGGCTGAGCGCAAGCCACCAGCTAGGCCTGAAGGGAGGACAGAAGAGACGAGGGGCAGCCAAGGGAGCGAATCACTCAACCTTCCGCCTTTGCGAATGAATAGGGCTCTGTCTGCGGCTTCCGCCATTCCTGGGCCAGGTCTGCGACGCCTAAGGCTTCAACCTGGCGCGGCGGTAAATTTCGCCTGAAGGCAGCGCCTCCTAAGGGGCGGGGACGTCTCCTCGGAGGAAGGAAAGCAAACTG
>RCUC01123471.1:0-28510 GCA_003697995.1 Taxidea taxus jeffersonii
CCAGGGAGGCCCCTCAGTTCTGGCCTCCAGCAGACAGATCTGGGGGCCAGGTCGGGGGGCACTGCACAGGCTCTGGGAGCTGGAGTGACGACCTAGGGTCTGTCCCTGCTCCTCTACTCCTGCCCAAGACTTGGGCACCTTGGAATTCTCCTCTGAGACTGTTTCCTCACCCATGCAGCTCTGCCACCTGGTGGATTCCATCTGCCCTCGGGCTGGGCTAGGACTTGGGGGGTGCCCCCGGGCTGAGCTGTATTCCCACTTCCCCCACAGATCCTCACCCAGGAGGACTGGAACGTTGTCCTCTACAATGGCATGGCCTCCACCTCCCCCTGGGCCTCTCTCTACTTTGTCGCCCTCATGACCTTCGGCAACTATGTGCTCTTCAACCTTCTGGTGGCCATCCTGGTGGAGGGCTTCCAGGCAGAGGTGACTACAGCCCTGGCAGAGGCAGCACCCCCATGGGGCCCACATTGGATGTGGGGGGGTCTGGAGGGGGGAGGGCTGCAACTCAAACACCTAGCAGGTAACAAGGTCCCAAGGAGGGTGTTGCCAATTAGATAGTGAGCTTCCTATCGCAGGAAGCATGCAAATGGAGGCTGCCTCTCAGATCTCTGCCTTTCCCCTAGGGGTGTAGGACTATTTCTGAAATTCAAAAGCCCCTAAGGTCTGGATCCTGCCTCCTCCCTTCTCTGAGGCTCAGGGGATACCTGCAGTCAGGCAGATGTGTGTTTATGGCCTTGTGAGCTTCTCGCTTTCCTTTTCTGGGCCTCAGTTTCCCCTATCTGTAAAATGGGGGTGAAAAATTCAGGAGGGAGGGACGGGCTGAGCCAACCTGCATTCCAACAAGAGGGATGGTCTCCCAGGGTGATGCCAATCGCTCCTACTCGGACGAGGACCAGAGCTCATCCAACATGGAGGAGTTTGACAAGCTTCAGGAAGGCCTGGATGGCGGCGCAGGTAAGCAGGTCTCCACTGGCACCTAGGGGACCAGGACCCTTCCCCAGTGATACGGCATTGGGTTTCCCCTCAAGCCCAGGCTCCTGGGCTGCTAATTCTCTGTGGTTTATTCACATGCACAATGGAAAGAAACACAAATGCCCCAAAAGAGGTCAGTGACATTCACAGCCCTCCTGCATTCTAGCCATGGAGGGAGCTGTGTGGTTCACCCAGACCTGTCCACAGCATGCCTGTTAGGAAGCGCTGGGACCTCAGAACACCTGGGTTCTGGTCTTGTTGACACCACTGGGCAGCTTGGAAGGAAGCCTCCCCCACCCTGGGCCAATGTCCTCCTTGGTAATTGGACTGGGCTGTCTTTGCCTTGCTTCCTGAAGTGGGCCCAGGAGTGAGTTACCAGGCTGAGTGAAGCTTGGGGCTGGTGCTGAACACGGGAGACAAAGGATCCGCTCATCCAGAAAGAAAGCTGACATGGGGAACCTGGGTGGCTCAGTGGTTAAGTGTCTGCCTTTGGCTCAGCAGGTCATGATCCCAGGGTCCAGGGATCGAGCCCCAAATCCAGCTCTCTGCTCAGCAGGGAGCCTGCTTCCCCCTCTATCTCTGCCTGCCTCTCTGCCTATGTGATCTGTGTCTGTCAAATAAATAAATAAAATCTTTAAAAAAAATAAGAAAGCTGACATGACAAGCTCTGAGAACAATGTATAGAATTGCTGAGTCCCTTATATTATACACCTCAAATTAAGAAACATTGCATGTTAACTATACTTAATTAAAGAAAAAAAGCAAGCTGACCGCTCTCCAGGAGGGGTGGAGGAGAGGCACATGACTTCATGGCACATGGTCCACCTTCAGAGGCACATAGTCCAACCCAGAAGGTGGAGGAAGTCTCCCCAGGAAAACTGTTTGCTCTTGTTCTTTGTTTGTCCCCCTTCTGTCTCCATCTCACTCCTCCAGATCCCAAGCTCTACCCGATCCCCATGACCCCCAATGGGCACCTGGACCCCAGTCTCCCACTGGGTGGACATCTGGGCCCCACTGGAGCTGCAGCACCAGCTCCCCGCCTCTCGCTGCAGCCAGACCCCGTCCTGGTGGCCTTGGGCTCCCGCAAGAGTAGTGTCATGTCACTGGGCAGAATGAGCTATGACCAGCGCTCCCTGGTGAGTCCTTGTGGGGTGCTCTGGATGGGTGCTCCCTGCTGGGGCATGTGGTGAGGGACCCTGTGGAGAAATGCCTGTCGGTCCAGCCTCAGGCTGGTACCCAGGCTTAGGAGACCAGACTTTCTAGTTAGAACCAGGCAGGGACCATGTCTGTTGCATTCCTGGGTGACCAGTGCCAGAGTAGGATTTGGCAACAAAGAATGAATGAATGAATGAATGAATGAGTAGTGCCAGTAGGTCTCTTAGGAGAATTTTTATCTTGGCTGCAACGTGTAGGGTAAAGAGCTGGGCTTTGGGGTCAGGCATATCAGAATTCAAATCTGGCCTCTGCCATTTTCAAGCTGTGTGACCATTTTCAAGCTGTGTGACCACAAGCAAGTTACAGCCCTCTTTGAACTTTTTCCTTACGGGTGCTATTAGAAAACCACCCTAAGGTGCTGTAGCTTCCTCAGGGGAAATGAGGGGGCAGGAGGAGATAGAGCCACATCCTAGAGGTGCCCACATGTCCAAGAGTGAGAGTGGGACAGGGAGAGGACCCCTGGGGCCTAGCCTGTTCTGTCACCCACTAGCCAGGCCGGTGGCCCTCTTAGGGCCTCAGCGGGTGTGCGGCTGCCTTCAGTCACCGCAGTGGCTTGTGTGGGTGGTGGCTTCCTTCCAGTCCAGCTCCCGGAGCTCCTACTACGGGCCGTGGGGCCGCAGCGGGGCCTGGGCCAGCCGCCGCTCCAGCTGGAACAGCCTCAAGCACAAGCCGCTGTCGGCAGAGCACGAGTCGCTGCTCTCGGCGGAGCGCGGCGGCGGCCCCCGGGCCTGCGAGGGCGCCAGGGACGAGGGGCCGCCGCGTGCTGTGCCACCGCATGCCCCGCACGCCCACCACGCGCACCACGGCCCCCACCCGGCGCACCGGCACCGCCACCACCGCCGGACGCTGTCCCTCGACACCAGAGACTCGATGGACCTGGCTGAGCTGGTGCCTGCCGTGGGCGCCCACCCCCGGGCGGCCTGGCGGGTGGTGGGCCCGGCCCCCGGGCACGAAGACTGCAATGGCAGGATGCCCAGCATCGCCAAGGACGTCTTCACCAAGATGGACGACCGCAGGGATCGCGGGGAGGACGAGGAGGAGATGGACTACGTGAGTGGGGGCGGGGCCGGGGGGGGCGGGAGCCGAGGGGCGGGGCTAGCGGGGACCGGACTGCAGGAGAGCGTGCAGGGGGCGCAGGGGGCTCAGGGGGCGGGCCGGCACTGCTCCCCTCCCCCCGGGGCTGGTAGAGAGGCCCTCCCTGCCTAGTCTGGACAGTTCTCAGGTCATCCAGGGCCCCCCCCGTCTAGTCTATGGCTGGGGTGGGAGGCGATGGGCAGCCCTGCACAGCGCTGACCCGTCTGCGCTCCATCCTCACCTTGCCAGACCCTGTGTTTCCGCGTCCGCAAGATGATCGACGTCTATAAGCCAAACTGGTGCGAGGTCCGCGAGGACTGGTCTGTCTACCTCTTCTCTCCCGAGAACAGGTGCGCAAGGCCAGGCTTGCTGTGAGGTTAGAGTATGGGGTTGGCATGTCTGGGAGGGAGAGATTTCTGGCAAGCCAGGCAAAGCTAGTGGTGGAGGGTCTTCCATATCTTAGAGGACCGTTGTGGTCCAGTGTGGACAGTCTGCAGGGGAGGGGGAGGATCTAGGTGTTCTAGATCCCTAGTCTAGGCCATTCCTGTGCTGGCACCAGGTTGGACAAATCTTCAAGTCACCTGGAGTGCTTCCCCGGGGCGGGGGGGGGGGGGCATCAGTAGGCCTCACGGAGGAGGTGGCTTGTATGCTGGGTTTTGGAGGCAGCTAGCATTCCAGTAGATGAAGCAGGGGTTGTGAAGACATGGAGACTGGTTCAGGTAGAGGGAGCAGCCCGAGGGAACGCCTGGGGGTAGAAGGGGAGGGCATCAGGCCTTGTGTGCCCAAGTGGCTGGGAGTTTGGGCTCAGAGATTTGCACCCGTGTTTGTAGGGACTTGAGTGCCAGGGCAAGTGGGATGCCCTTTGTCCTGTGGTGCCAGTTTTTGCCGTGTGCTCTGGGGAGGCAGCTCCGAGTGGGCACCCTGAACATACACGAAGATCAGAGAATAGAGACGTCAGCTTCTCTTGGCTGTCCTAGTCCTTGTGTGTGTCTGGGCCCACTGCCTTTTTTCCTGGCTGGGGCCTGGGGCGAACTGACACTCACGTGATGACCTGCCCACCCCACCCAGGTTCCGGGTCCTGTGTCAGACCATCATTGCCCACAAGCTCTTCGACTATGTCGTCCTGGCTTTCATCTTTCTCAACTGTATCACCATCGCCCTGGAGAGGCCCCAGATCGAGGCTGGCAGCACTGTGAGTGGCTGCAGCCTTTGGGTAGGGAAAGGGACAAGGCAGAGGGGTGGGCCACCAGGGCCTGCCCTGGGACATTGTGCTGGGTTCAGGGGGCTAGAAGAGCTCAGCCAGGCCCAACACCAAGCACCATGGAGGGACATGTGGTAGGAGCTCACGTCTGGGGAGGGGGATGTCTCCTAAGACTGTGGCCCTTGGCTGAAGGGAAGAAGCTGACCAGGTGGCGGGCGGTTCTGGGAGCCCCTGGGCCCACGAGCACTCTCTTCTTTCAGGAACGTATCTTCCTCACTGTGTCGAACTACATCTTCACAGCCATCTTTGTAGGCGAGATGACACTGAAGGTAGCTCTGGGCTTCACCTGGGACCCTCTCCCACTCCTGGCTTGGGACCCCTGGCTCTGGGCCAGCCTCTCTGAAAGCTTGTCACTCACTGGCTCCTCAGCCACATTCCACCCAAGGCCCCAGAGTTCCATCCCTGCTAGGAGCTAGCCCCTAGGTTGGACTCCAGGGACTCAGAGGGGGTCAGCCACGTCCTTAACTCTCCAGGAGCTCACATCCCGCGTGAAAGGCTAATGTAGGGAAACGCTGAAGGTGTAATGCAGGTACTTGCTGCAGGTGTAGGGCAGGGGGAAGGGTTCCTCCCGGCTGTTTCCCAGAGCACTCGGCTTTGAGTTGGGTTAGCCGGATGTACGGGGAGGCCGTACCCAGCGGGCTGGCCCGCTGGGCCTGTTTCAGGGGGCGGTGGGGCACGTGTCCCCTGTCAGATCATCCGCCTGGCCCTCTGCGGTACTGGTCCCCACAGGTCCCTCCCGACCTCGCTCCGCCCCCTCGCAGAGGCTGGCCACACCCGTTCCCAATCGCCATCCGGCTGACTCCGCCCATCGCCCCGCCCCCAGGTGGTCTCGCTGGGCCTGTACTTCGGTGAGCAGGCGTACCTGCGCAGTAGCTGGAACGTGCTGGACGGCTTTCTCGTCTTCGTGTCCATCATTGACATTGTGGTTTCCGTGGCCTCAGCCGGGGGAGCCAAGATCCTAGGGGTCCTTCGGGTCCTGAGGCTCCTGCGCACCCTACGCCCCCTGCGGTGAGGACTCCTCCCCTGCGGAATCCCTGCATGGTCTAATAAGCTCCTGGGGTCTAAGTGGACCCCTCCCTCTGGCCCTCCTTACCCACTCAGCCCTCTGATAGCCAGATTAGTGCGGACACGGACCAGGCTGTTGATGCTGCTCCTGGGGGAGGAGCCTGGAGACCCTGGCAGGAGGGGGGTGCTGGAAAGGCAGGGCTGAAGGTGGCCCCCTGGACTGCTACCCACTTTCTGTGTGTCCCTGGGTGGCTCCCTGCCATCTCTGGCCTTCAGTCTCCAGATGATGGTGTGGTATGGACCCCAAGGGGACAGGCTTAGGGCATAGCGCACTGCTGTGCATATTAGATCTGAGGTTTGGGGTTTTCTCCCCTGGTGATTCTGGGAAAAAGTGGTTGCTTTCTCCAGACACGGCTGTAGGCTTATGGCGCCCCTGGCCCCTGTCTGCCTCCAGGGTCATCAGCCGAGCACCTGGTCTGAAGCTGGTAGTGGAGACACTTATCTCTTCCCTCAAGCCCATTGGCAACATCGTCCTCATCTGCTGTGCCTTCTTCATCATTTTTGGCATCCTGGGGGTGCAGGTGAGGGGTGCTCAGGCTGGGCAGGCACTGCGGTGAGCTTTGGGATCGGGGAAGGGGCTCTGCATTCCTGTTCAACTCTCCCGACCTTGTGTTGACCAACCTGGGGGCTCAGGTGGCCCTGCCAGAGCACCCATGTCCCTGCCAGCCACAAGCTCCCAGTCCAGGGAGAGGGGTGGACACAGACTTAACTGAGTGCAAAGAAGTCTGGGTCAGTGGGATCACAGGGGTCCAAGCTACACAGAAACACAGGGCTGGGCTGGGGGCAAGAGGAAAAGCATCCTGGAGGAAGTGGCCTGGGCATCGGGCCTTGAAGGGGAAGTGATTCCACAGGTCATGACTGGTGGAAGGTGTTTCAGGGGAGGGTGGGCAGGTGTGAGGAGGTGAGCTCAGGAGCTAGGGCTGGCACAGAGACAGGAGCCAGGCAGTGGGCTGGGCCAAGGTGGGAGAGACCTGGAATGGCAGCTAAGAAGTTGGAGCCAGTTGGGGTGCATGGGTGGCTCAGTCAGTTAAGCGGCTGTCTCTGGCTCAGGTCATGATCACAAGGTCCTGGGATTGAGCCCTGCATTGGGCTCCCTGCTCAGCAGAGAGCCTGCTTCTCCCTTTCCCTCTGCCTGCTGCTCTGCCTACTTGTGCTCTCTCTCTAGCTTTCTATTTTTTTTTTTAAAGATTTTATTTATTTATTTGTCAGAGAGAGAGGGAGAGAGAGCGAACGAGCACAGGCAGAGTGGCAGGCAGAGGCAGAGGGAGAAGCAGGCTCCCTGCCGAACAAGGAGCCCGATGTGGGACTCGATCCCAGGATGCTTGGATCATGACCTGAGCCAAAGGCAGCCGCTTAACCAACTGAGCCACCCAGGCATCCCTCTAGCTTTCTAATAAACAATAAAATCTTAAAAGAAAAAAAAAAGAAGTTGGAGCCAGTTTCTGTGGGGGTAGAGACCATGGAAAGGTTCTAACACAAGGAGGGCCTTGAGCTAACTTGAACTTTGGCTTGTAGCCCAGGAATAGGATGGGGCTTTAGGGCTGGACAGGGAAAAGGAATGAGGCACATCATAAAAGTGTGCGGCAGGGTGATGGATAGAATGACCTGGGCCCTCTGGGGTCTGAGCTGCAGCTGAGAACTTCCTCTTTCTTGTCTGAGTCCTGAGCTGAGACCCCCAGGCTCCTCACCTGGTCCCGGGTTTGGGGCTGGAGCTGCAGAGGACCTCCGGTCATGGGTGTCCTCTGGGGCTGCCGGGAGGAAGGGCTTGATGCGGCCTCCATGTAGACAGTGGCCCTGCCCCTTCCAGGTAAGGTGCTTGGGTCCCTAGGGAGGGTCCCTTTACCTCTCTCTCTCCCCTTTAGGGATATGCAGGCAACTTTCTCCCGTGGAGTCTCTGCCCATATTTTCAGGATGGAGGTCTGTGGAAGAGCCCAGAAATCAGACAAACATTGGATCTGGCCCTTCATTTTTTTTTTTTTTTAAGATTTTATTTATTTGACAGAGAGAGAGAGAGACAGCGAGAGAGGGAACACAAGCAGGGGAAGCGGGAGAGGGAGAAGCAGTCTTCCTGCCAAGCAAGGAGCCTGATGCAGGGCTTGATCCCAGAACCCTGGGATCATGACCTGAGCTGAAGGCAGACGCTTAACCAATTGAGCCACCCAGACGCCCTGACTCTGCCCCTTCCTAAACCTCATATGACTTTGGGAAAATTACCTAATACCACTGCGCCTCAGTCTCCTCATCTGTGAGATGGGTTGAGAGCAGCCAAACCCCATACTGGGGGAGTTGGTGAGATGCTGTGCTGAGCTCTTTGTCCAGGTTGTGCACAGAGGAAGTGCCCCCTGTGGGGCGGGTCCTTTTCCCGATTTGCATCCCTCCCCACCCCCAGCCTGGGCAGACTAGTCCGCTAACCCTGTGGTCCTTCCTCCCCCCCCCCCCCCAGCTCTTCAAGGGCAAGTTCTACCACTGTCTGGGCGTGGACACCCGCAACATCACCAACCGCTCTGACTGTGTGGCCGCCAACTACCGCTGGGTCCACCACAAGTACAACTTCGACAACCTGGGCCAGGTGAGCCCTGCTCGAGTACCCCTGCCCTGACCCCCCGCTCCCCAGTGGATGGGGGTACAAGCTCTTTGGTGCCAACCTTCCGGGATCACAGACCAGGCTCTCTGGTCCAGTTCTGCCGGGACTGACCCTGTGACTTCTTTCTAGGCCTCGGTTTTTCTCTCCTACAAAATGGGTAGGGGGAAACAGGCAGTGCGAGGCTTAGAGATCCCGAGTGCTGCACGTCTTGGGAGTGCGAGGTGTTTGGAGGGACTTCAGTGAACACTGGTTCCTGGCCTCTACCTCCCCACCCTGGGGACCCGGACAGGAGTTTTAGAGACAACCAGACCTGGGTGTGAATCCGGCTCTGTGCCAGTTACTGTAGCTGTGGGCTCTCTGAGCCTCCATTTCCTCATCTGTAAAATGGGAATGTGACGGTCTGGCAGGCAGGCAGTGGTAACAGAGAGTAGCAAGCCCCTGGTCTAGAGTGGGTTTCCTCTCCCAGCACCCATCTACTCTGCTCTCTACCTCAGTGGGCAGGCAGGCCCCCTGCCCAGTTCCTGCCTTGCCCTTGGTCCCCTGTCCTGGGGGCTTGCTGGGCATGGCCCATCTGGTTGTGCCCCAGATGAGAAGAGCTTGAGGGCAGCTAGGTGTGATCAGATGGGGAGTGCCTTCCCCAGGTCACACGAGGAGGGAACGAGATCTGGGTCTGTGGGACCCAGGGCCTGTGCCCCGCTCCTCTGCAAGGGACGCTCTGGCTGGATGCCACTGAAGCTCTCCCCTCACGTGACCAGGGATCCCACTCGCCATGACCCTGGGAGCAGAGCCATGGGCCCTAGGGAAGCAGCGAGTGGGCAGGGAAAGGGAGTCAGGAACTGGGACACAGGAGCTCCCCTAGCCCCTCCAGATTTTCTAGAATCAGTGCCTTTCAAGTTGTTAATGATTCAGTGGTTGGTAAAACAGGAGGTTTGGAAAAAAAAAAACATTCTGGGAAGCTGAGGGAAAGCCTGTTGGAGGCATTCTATGAACTTGTTCCCAACTCCCTGAGCTCAGCGCCAGGCCCAGGGCCCTGTTCCCAGGGAGCATCCCTAGCCCTTTCCCATTCCGGGCCTGCTTGATGCCAGGCTAACACCCCAGTAAGGTGTTCTCCAAGTAAGGTGTTCTCATGCCCATATGGGGGAGTTAGAGCATGGCCCAGAGCCTTTGGCTGCTTGCCAGGCCACTCAGGAAGGTTCCCATGTCTGTGCTTCGGTGCCCTCCTCTGTAAAGGGGGAAGTGACAGCAGCTGTGTGCTTCCTGGGGCCCAGGCTCTGCAGAGCCTCTGTGACCCCAGGGCCCCCAGAAACATTTGCCTCTTGGCATGTGAGGGCTTCGTGCCCTTGCCTGGCCACAAGGGCTCCCTCTGTGTCCCTTGCTCTGTCGTCCTTCTGGGCCTGAGCCCTTTCTAGGCAGCCCTCAGCACCATTCCCAGCTGGAGGGAAAGAGGTGGAGTCTGTGCCCTGGGGGGGTGGGAAGGAGGGGCCCACACCTGCGGGGCCCGAGACCCATTCCAGAACACCATTTCCCTGCCCAGGGTCCCTGGGCCACGACAATGAGCCAGTGTGAGCTTGAACCGGGGAGCTTCTGGAGTGGGTTTGTGACCTCTGGTCAGCTGCTGGGGATTGGAGCTCTGCAAGGACCGTGCTGCTGCTGCTATCCACCACCTTTTTTGAGTACCTACCATGTGCAGGGCACTGTGCTATTGCTGCAGGACCAGCCCATTGACCTGTTGAGGGGACATGAGTGTGTTTTGGCCTGCCATCTGTGTAGGAGCCTTGGCTTGTGTCTCCTGGGCACTCCTTCCATTTAAAAAGTCTCACACTAGTGAAGGCAGTCACTGCCATTTACAGACAAGGAAGCTGGGGCCCAGAGAAGTTGAGGAAATTGCCCCACGTCACACAGCCAGTGAGTGGCAGAGCTTGGGCGGTGCCCAGGGGTCCTGACTTCTCTCATAAGCTCCTGCTTTCAGGTGCTAAAGGCAAGCTTGGGTGGTAGTGCAGGGCCTCTCATGCTTGTCAGGAACCTTCCAGTTTAAAGTTTCAGCAGACCCAGCTGGCAGGCACTTAAGCATTAGCTCCATTCTGTGGGTGAGGGGACAAGAGCTCATGAATCTTCTCGAATTAATTTTCAGAGCCAAGCCCAGGACTCCTGGTTTAGTGCTCACTCACCTGCAAGAGTGTCTGTAGGGTTTATGGCAGGCACTTAGTAGGTTCTCAAGAACGTTTGTTGTCATGCTCAGGGAAAGACTCTTTGTCTCTCTGCCTCCTAAGGGCAGAAAAACGGAGAGCTCTCTGCATCTAGCACCCCAGGCCCTCTCCTTCCTGTATCTTCCAGGCCCTGATGTCCCTCTTTGTCCTGGCCTCTAAGGATGGCTGGGTGAACATCATGTACAATGGACTGGACGCTGTCGCTGTGGACCAACAGGTGGGGGCGGGCTGGGGCCAGTACAGAGGGCAGTGAGGGAGGGACAAGGTATCTCTGGGGCCCGGTTGTCTAAAACTGGCATCAGCAGGATCCCCAGCCCCGGTGTCTCCCCCTGTCAGCCATGGCCCACCCCTCACCGTCCTAGCCTGAATCTCCCACTGTTAAGCTGCTCTTAGGTAGCGTAAGTCATTGTGCCATTTGCTTCACAAACCCCCTGCTATGCAGGAAGAATATGCTAAGGGTCAGAGTCTTGTGTGTATAGAACCAACTGCAGGCGGAGGAGATGGGGTGAGCCAGTTGGCAGAGGTACAGCAGGGGCAGGCCCGAGGTGAGAGAGCACCATGTTCAGGGAGTCGTGAGTTGAGGGTAGGAGGTGGTGGAGGGGCTAGTCGGGGCTGGAAGGTCAGGAGGCCCCTATGTGTGCCAGGGCATAGGGCTGGAGTTTAGCTGAGGGCAGTGGGAGTCAAGGAGGGTGTTACAGCCCGGTCCGCTTGTGGAAGCTCCCAGAGGCTCATTATCGTGGTGCCTCGTGGTCGGCCTGCCTCAGCCCCATTTGCTACTTCCCGCAGCCCGTGCCCAACCACAACCCCTGGATGCTGCTCTACTTCATCTCCTTCCTGCTCATCGTCAGCTTCTTCGTGCTCAACATGTTTGTGGGCGTCGTGGTGGAGAACTTCCACAAGTGCCGACAGCACCAGGAGGCCGAGGAGGCTCGGCGGCGCGAGGAGAAGCGGCTGCGGCGCCTAGAGAAGAAGCGCAGGAGTGAGTGGATGGCTGCGGAGGGTGGGGCCTCCCCAGCCTGGGCTGCCCTGCCTGTGTGCGCCCCATCCTGTGTGCACCCTGCCTGCGTGCACCCCATCTCTTCCTGGTGCAGCGACTGACTTTCCCCGTGCATCCTCTGGGCCTCAGGGACTGGAAGGGAACAGAGGGTCCACTCTGGACTGCTGGCCCTGCCCCCTCCTTCAGAATCTGCCTGTCCAGGTGACCCGATCCCCTGTTGCTGTCCACCGACTCCACTGGTGGCCCCCTGCTGGCTCAATTCCTGAGGGCAAAGGCCTGGATGCCTAACCATGAGCTGTGGGACCCCTTCCTTACCCCCAGCAGATCCAGAGCCCCTGCCATGGGCATATTTGGAGGAGATGGGGACAGTCATTGTCCTGCCTTCCGCCACCTCCTATCCCTTTTCCTGTGTCCCCACCATCTGCTGGGCAGAGGAGACCTAACTCTGACTCTCGAGGCTTGGGGTGTTCTGACGTCTCTCCCCTTGCTTCCTCCCCCCACCCCCGTGCTGTTCCCTCCATGTGTTCTGTTCCCTACCTGGGCCCCAACCCTCTATGGTCTGTGCCATTCCCCTACCCCCCACCCTCACCCTCCACATTCTCCTGCAGAGGCCCAGCGGCTTCCCTACTATGCTACCTATTGTCCCACCCGGCTGCTCATCCACTCCATGTGTACCAGCCACTACCTGGACATCTTCATCACCTTCATCATCTGCCTCAATGTGGTTACCATGTCCCTGGAGCACTACAATCAGCCCACGGTGAGCCCTGGCCCCAGCCCCAACCTGAGGTCACATGGTAGGGTTGGGTCCTCAGCAGGACCCAGGGACAGGGTGAGGCAGGAGGGTCTGAGCAGCACCCCCATTTGGGGTCCTGGGCCCAGGAAGCTCATGGCCTGGTAGGACAAATGAGAGGAAGGGAAATGTCACTTGTTCTTGGTGAGTGGGGAGGTGACATTTGGGCCTAGCCTTGATCATGGGTGCCAGTGGCAGTAGTGTGTGCAATGTGACTCTGCAAACAGGCTACAGATATTAACTGTAATGTTCACAGCAACCAAAGGTGGGGGAGGAGCCTTTCTACAGCTTTGTAGAGGAAGAAACTGAGGCTCAGAGGACATATGCTACTCAGATTACTTAGCCTATAAGTAGCAGAGCCAGGACTGGAACTCAGATTTGCATTCAAGACCTATCATGTGGCCTCCACTACTGCCCAGGCATATAGAGCCTGGTGGAAGGGCATTCCTGTGGCAGGACCATTGGAGGCAAACACTGGCCTGGAGGGAAATGACCAGTTCCCAGCCAGTTGCCAGCAGCATGGTGAGGGGCATGCAAAGAGCATGTAGGGACAAATGCATTCTAAAAGCCTCAACATTTTGGAGCTGGGGGGATGAAGGGTGAAGCTGAGCCTCCAGGTGAGGTTTTGGTATCTTGTTTTAAATGACAGGAGAGGTATATTATAAATGCAGGGAAAAGGAAGGCAACCGTTGGCAGAATGAACAATAATTGTAGAACTTCCAAATTAACATGAAGAAATAGGGTAACAATACTGACTATTTCTTGTGTGCCTAGCACTGGATTATTACCTCACTTAATTTGTACAGCAACTCTTTGAGGTAGGTACTGTTAACATCCCGCATGCATAGAGTTGGGAACTAAATCCCAGAGAAGTCAAGTGACTTGCCTAAGGTCACATAGTGAATAGGGAGTGTGTGCTGGGCCAGGATTTATATCTAAGCAGCCTTGTTCTTAATCATGATCTTTAACCATTGCCTTATACTGCCTCCAGAGGGGTAACTAGACCAAACCAGCAGAAATAAGGAAGAAGAAACAGCAATGTAAAACAAATAGTGCACGTTAATTAAAATGGAGGGAATAAAAGCTGGTATAGAAACCATTGCACTAAATGTGAATGGACTAAATTATCCCCTTAAAAGGCAGAGACTTTCAGGGTGCCTGGGTGGCTCAGTGGGTTAGGCCTCTGCCTTCGGCTTGGGTCATGGTCTTGGGGTCCTGGGGTCGAGCCCTGCATCGGGCTTTTTGCTCAATGGGGAGCCTGCTTCTCCCCCCTCTCTCTGCCTGCCTCTCTGCCTACCTGTGATCTCTGTCTGTCAAATAAATAGGTAAAATCTTAAAAAAAAAAAAAAAAGGCAAAGACTTTCTGAGTGGAGGAAGGTAGGGGGCAGCCCCTGGGGTCTGGATCATGCTTCTCTCCGCCCTCCATAGTCCCTGGAGACAGCCCTCAAGTACTGCAACTACATGTTCACCACTGTGTTTGTGCTGGAGGCTGTGCTAAAGCTGGTGGCGTTTGGGCTGAGGCGCTTCTTCAAGGATCGGTGAGCAGCTTGGCTGGGCTGGGGCAGCATGGAGTGGGCTGCCGGATGGGGAAGGGGTCCTGACCCCTGGGGAAGCCTGGAACAGCCAGAGGAGGTGAACCAATAAGTGGGTACTGATGGCCAGGTTCCCCCAGGTGCTGCCTGCAGCTCTGACCAGGGAGTGATTATGGTCCCACCTGACAGATACAAGGCGCTCTCTTATGTCTCTTCAGTTCATCTTTCATGGGTCCTCTATAACCCACAGGCAGAATGGGGTGTACCTCACGCCAGTTCTTCTTTTCAGAGGGAACAAGTGAGGTTCAGAGAAGTCGATAGACTAGCCCAAAGTCGCATGGAGGGAGCAGGCTCAGGATTCCAATCTAGAAGTCATAGCTCATTCCTCCTCCTCTTCAGGAGGACAGAGATGTTTATTTAACATGGTCAGCCTCTCGCTTGAGGGATTGGAGGCTGCGGGGGTCAAAGAGGGAGCCAGACTTAGTGGGGTCTGGTGGGACTGGTAGGGAGGGTGACCACACATAGCTGTGGGCCGCAGCAGGAGGGTGGAGATCTGTGACACTCCTCCCAACCTAGGCATTTCTAAGCCAGAGCACTCCTCGTCCTGCCTCCCACTCTTGCCCTCTTCTGCCCGGCTGAGCAGGTGGAACCAGCTGGACCTGGCCATTGTGCTGCTGTCAGTCATGGGCATCACACTGGAGGAGATTGAGATCAACGCAGCATTGCCCATCAACCCCACCATCATCCGCATCATGCGGGTTTTGCGCATCGCCCGGGGTGAGGGGCAAGGGGGATGGGGTGGGACTGGGTAGGGGCTGGATGGGACTCGCAGGAGTGGGGTGGGGAGAGGCATGTGGGCATAATGGGCTTCCTGCTGAGCAGCGAGAACAGCAGCCAGGAGGAGCACACACCAGGCATACACACTTGCCCCCTGTGTGTACATACTCATGTGCCCTTGTCCACAGATTGCTCTGTACAGCACACTGTACCTCCACCTCCTTATTTTTTTAAAGGATTTTATTTATTTATTTGGGGGGGGAGACAAGCCAAACGAGAGGCAGAGAGAGAGAGGGAGAAGCAGACACCCTACTGAACAAGGAGCCCGATACGAGATTTGATCCCAGGACCCTGGGATCATGACCTGAGCCAAAGGCAGAAATTTAACCGACAGAGCCACCCAGGCATCCCATCCCATCTCCCTATAACACCATGACCCATGTGGACCAGCCTCAGGTTGGGAATGAAAGGAACTCAGGGCAGCTGGGAAGACACCGGGAACTCTAGTTCCTCGTGGGCATGAGTCCAACACTGGACATGTAGTCCTTGATGCTTCTTATAACCTTTGCTTCCCCCAGAAGCTCCTCTCTCACCCTGAGGCTGGGCCTACACTCCCTTCACAAACCTCCCGCCTCTGGCCTGGTGCCTCCCGGTCTTTTGCTTCTTCACCTGCAACAGCTTGTCACCTCCGGGCTGCCAGGTGGGGAGGGTGTGGAGAAATTCAGCAGAGAAGTCTGGAGGAGCTTTCTTTAGCCTGAGGGAAGGGAGAGATGTGGGCATTCGGTCATGTTGGCCTCATCTCAGTGAACTGTGCTCACGGACACACTTTGGTCACACTGTGTGTGTGCCCACCTTCTCTTGGATACATTCCCACCGACGCCTGCACCTCGTGTATGCACCTTTGTGCACACTCTTATTCAGGGACACCCCCGTACTTACGGTGTGGCATCCCCGAGCTGTCCCCTTTGCTCACATGCTCCTCTGGCTTCTCCCTTCTCCACCTCACTTTCGCACACACGCACACACGCACCCCTCAACCCCCCCCGCCCCCCCGCCCCTCTCACCCTGCACACACACTCTGCCTGCCCCGAGCTGAGTGGGCTGGGCTGGGTCTCGCCTGCAGTGCTGAAGCTGTTGAAGATGGCTACGGGGATGCGGGCCCTGCTGGACACGGTGGTGCAGGCTCTGCCCCAGGTAAGAGCGCCTCCTTCTGGCGGCCTGCCTGGCTGTCACTGGCGTCTCACAGGTCCTGGGTTCCCTTCTCCAGTCTGCCCAGAGCCAGGGCAGAATTCTGTCTCCAGGGTCGAGGTTTGAGCCCGGGGTTGTGACAGAGAGAAAGGGCCCCCTGTGCCTCCTTCTTCCTGACTTCAAGTACTCT
Source organism: Taxidea taxus jeffersonii (assembly GCA_003697995.1). Lineage (NCBI taxonomy): Eukaryota > Metazoa > Chordata > Mammalia > Carnivora > Mustelidae > Taxidea > Taxidea taxus. Next base: position 15,859 of record RCUC01123471.1, read on the forward strand.
CAGTGCCTGTTCCGTTCTGGCCCTGAGCTGGGTTCTGACAACCCTTATGGGGCTCTCAGGAGTCTCCAGGCTAGCGGGAAGACAGATGGCTCCAGACAATGTGGAGAGGAGAAGGAGGGGTCCTGACACTCTCTGTGGAAATCAAGGAGGACATCAGGGGACTGTGAACTTGACCTTGTAAGGTGGCTTGGCAGAAGGAGGTGGTGATGTGGATGGGAGGCTCAGATAGGACCTGTTTGGTGGAGACAGCATGAGACGCTGACCTGGGTGGAAACCCTAGGAAGTAGAAAGCGCACATCGCCCCCTGACCCCCATCCCATTGGCCAGTGGAAGGGAGAGAGGATCAGGATCATAGGATGTGACTTTCATTCTCCTGGGAAATCCAAAATCCCAGTCCTCCCCTCCCGCTCTGTCCTGACTCCTTCGGACTCCCCTTCTCCCTCACCTCAGGGTGGCCTCTGCTCTGGGAGAGCCTCATACACATTCATTTGTTCATGATGACTCATCGAGTCTTCAGGAATTTTAGGCATCTTAAAATAAAGGGCAGGATCCAGCATGATAAAAATGAGGATAAAAAATTAATAGCCCTGGGAAGGTGGAAGCAAAGCTAATTCTCTCAGGCACATGGGCTAAGGATGCTCGTGAGTTTGCTGTGAGTGTCCCAGCAGCCTCCTTACAAAAGGAAAGCGACACGGCTCTCGTCATGTCTGGTGGGAAAGCAAGCAGGGATGTTCATTCAAACAGATGTGGTTTTTCCTCACATGAAATCCCTTCGGAGGAATGTGTCACATGGAGATGCCCGGGAGGTCCCAGCTTCAAGTAGGAAACATGACAGTAATGACAGTCACGTCAGCACTTTTAAGAGACGTGCACATCAAGTACCACGTAGGATGGGGGACTTACCCTCAAAATCTCTTAGCTGTCATATGGACACCGGACATTTTCTCCATTCTGTGTGAAGTGCTATGAAAATGACACCTCCACCAGTCTCTGCCCCCTGCAGAGAGAGGAGGCAACAAGGAAGGCTTCCCAGAGGAGGTGACTCTTGACCTGGGCTTTGTGGGGTCGGGCAGAGGCACTTACTAGGCAAATACAGAGAAAGGGTCTTCCCTGCAAGGGGAACAGAATATGCGAATGGAGCCTGGTTTCTGTGTGGCTGGAGTCTGCGGTGGGAAGATCAGGCTGGGGTGGGGACTAGTCCACGGGGCTTCGATGCCAGGACAGCAAACTCGGGCTTTATCCTGTGGGCAGTGGGCATCATAAGAGCTTCTGGACAGGGGAGGCCTCAAGCAGGACTGCCTTTAAGGAGTGGGTTAAAGGAGAGGCTGGAGGCAGGGAGGCCAAGGAGGAGGCTGTTGGGGCTGTACACACTCTGGGAGATGCTGAGGGCAGAGGGAGGTACGGACCGGGAAGGTGAGGTCCATCCTGGTTTAGAAGCGCCACTCACCTGGGGCTGCAGAGGGCGGGAAGCTGACCGGAGGGCCAGGGCCGTGCTCGCTCCCTTGCTTCATAGGTGCTCAGTAAGTGCTGGCACCGTTAATGAGCAGAGTGTCTTCTAATGAGTCAGACACTACTGGTGCGGTTGTACGTCAGCTCCGAAGGAAGTCCTCCTGCAGAGCAGAGAAACATTAGGGGGCTGTGGTTAACATGGTTTACTTTTCAGCAATTAATGCAAACCCTCCTCTGATTCTGTTCATGCAGGGCCTTCTGAGGGTTCCGGGGGATATTCCGTTTCTAGGGCAGGAATATTCTCGAGCCTTATCTCATCCATAGCATGAGTTAGAAGTCATCTCCCGTGTATGGCTGGATTTGAAATAGCTTTATAATCGGGGACATTTTGTTCCCACAGGAGCCGTGGGACAGGGGTGACTGGGTTTGCGGGAAGCTTCTGGGGCTCACGATCCTGTGTGATTCCTCTGCTCGCTTCCCTCCACGGCCGGGCCCTGCGCGGGCCGGAGGAGGCAGACCCGACCTAACCCAGCCCCGTCCCTGCTCTCAAGGACTTCTGGGCCCTGCAGAGGCCAGTGATGGGGACACAGGCAACAGCGCTGTTGCTGACACCCAGCCCCCTCGCTCTCTGCATTCATTCGCGGGATGTGGCCTCACACGTGTGTGTGGAGGGACTGTGCCTGCTGGGTCTCAATCCTAGTCCTCCCGCTTACTAGCTGTGCGACCTCGGCAAGCCACTTCTCCACTCAGTACGTGTCTTGCTCATCTCCAGGATGGGGTAATGTGTAGCTCATAGACGGCCATGTGGGGTAAGCGAGCTTACGAATCGGAGGTGTTTGAAACCGCAGCTCATGGGGAAGGGCTGTGCCCGCATTTTGTTGTTCTGTGTCCATGCTGGACCTGCCCCGGGGTGGGGGGCGGCTATGGGGTGACAGCCCCGGGCACGGAGCCCGACCCTCAGGCTGGCCCCGCCGTGCCTGCTCTCCCCGACAGGTGGGCAACCTGGGCCTTCTCTTCATGCTGCTTTTCTTCATCTACGCCGCCCTGGGCGTGGAGCTGTTCGGGAAGCTGGGTGAGTGCCTCCCGAAGCAGGCCTGGGCTGGCGAGGGGGCAGAACGGGCCGGAGGAGGGCGTTAGCAGGGTGGGAGGCCGCAGGCATGGCCGAGTGTCCCATCGGGGGTCTTTATAGTGGGGGATGAACCCACAGCTGGCCTGTGTGGGGACGGAGGGGTGACCCTCAGCCATTGACGCCCACCCCCCGGGGATGGGTGGTAGTTTTGAGAGACGCCAGCCTGGATGCAGCGGCACACGCGAGGCCCGCGCAGCCGAGCCCTGACTGGGAGCCCCCCGCTGTCTGAGCTCCCGAGGATGACGCTTCTGGCCACGTGTGCCGGTGCCCGTCCTGAGCCAGAGCAGCCCCAGTGAGCAGAGCGGGCGGGGCGTAGGCCGAGGGCAACACCGCCTGTGCCAAGCCGGCCCTGCACAGGGCTGGTTTTAGAAAGCGGGGCTCCCTTGGGGGCTGGCCCTCACCCCTGCTTCCCTTCTCTCAGGACCTGATACACCAGTGAGGGGAGGATCCAGCCTCACCAGAGTCTAAGTGCCAGCTGGTGTGCCCCTCCCTGAGCCTCAGTTTCTCCATCTGTGGGCTGAGCACAGTCCACACGCACCTCCAAGGATTGGGGACCCTGAGATGAGGATGGGGGGCCCTGGTGTAGGGCAGACCGGGCAGGGGGCTCTGCAGTGGGACAGGGCTGACCTCTTCTTGTCTTTCAGTCTGCAATGATGAGAACCCCTGTGAGGGCATGAGCCGGCATGCCACCTTCGAGAACTTCGGCATGGCCTTCCTCACGCTCTTCCAGGTCTCTACCGGGGACAACTGGAATGGGATCATGAAGGTACCTGGGGTCAGGCTGGGGAGGGAGTCAGCAGGTTGAGGTCTGGGGACAAGGGTCCTGATAGCTAGGGTTCCTGCCCAGCGCTCCACTGCACATGGGAGGGGAGAGTAGGGCAGCGGGAAGCAGAGGGACCTGCCTGGGGCTCTGAAGCCCAGCGAGGTGGAGATGAGCCCAGAAATCATCCTCTGTGGACCTCTGCCTGCTGCTCTGGGATCAGGGCTCCACCCAGGGCCAGAGGGGACTTGGGGCCCACAGCCCAGTGTCAGGGGCTGCAGGCACCGGTCCTCCTCGCCCACCCACCTGGGGGAGGCTCCCTGCCTGTGGCCCACAGCCCGGCCTGTGCAGGATGGGGCTCAGGGAGCGCAGAGCGGAGGTGCCCGGGCCCTCACTGGGCCCTCACAGAGCCTCGCCGCCCCCGGGGCAGGACACGCTGCGCGACTGCACCCACGATGAGCGCAGCTGCCTGAGCAGCCTGCAGTTCGTGTCGCCGCTGTACTTCGTCAGCTTCGTGCTCACGGCCCAGTTCGTGCTCATCAACGTGGTGGTGGCCGTGCTCATGAAGCACCTGGACGATAGCAACAAGGAGGCCCAGGAGGACGCCGAGATGGATGCGGAGCTGGAGCTCGAGATGGCCCATGGCCTGGGTCCCAGCCCGCGGGCGCCGGCCAGCTCCCCGGGGGCCCCCAGCCGGGGCCCAGGCGGGGCGGGCGGCGGGGGCGATGCCGAGGGCCGCCTGTGCCGGCGCTGCTACTCTCCGGCCCAGGTGGGCAGGGGTGCAGGGGGCGGCACCGCGGGGCTGGAGGGGGCAGTCGGGCATCCGAGGCCTCAGGCAGAGACCTGGGTCATTTTGAGCCCCGCCCACCCGGCTCCGTTGAAGGGGTGACCCTGTGACGAGGGGGTTGGGTCCCGCCCGCCCCGCAGTACCCCCTGGAGCCGGCCGATAATCCCGCCTGTCCCCACCCCGTCCTCGTCCGCCTAGGAGAACCTGTGGCTGGACAGCGTCTCTTTAATCATCAAGGACTCCTTGGAGGGGGAGCTGACCATCATCGACAACCTGTCCGGCTCCGTCTTTCACCACTACTCCTCGCCGGCCGGCTGTGAGAAGTGTCACCATGACAAGCAAGAGGTAATGGCGCCTCGGTGGGGAGCTGGCGCCTCATGGTGGGGGCAACGTGAAGCCTGGTAGGGGACAGCTCAGGGGAAGAGCCTGGGCCCCCCTGACCAATGCTGTTCAGCTTCCAGGGGTGCTGAGTCTGGGGGCAAGTGGATCAGCCTTGGCGTTCACAGTCTGTGACAACGAAGCTGCCCGCGGGCCAGCCCTGGCCTAGCACTGTGCTGACTGTGACGCCATCACGTGTCCCCCACCCCTGCTCAGACTGGGTCCCCGGTGTGTGGTGGCATAGCTTCCACGCTCAGCAAATCTCTGCCCCTCTAACCACCTGCCTCTGTCTTTCTGGAGAACCAGGCTTGCCCCCTCCCAGCCCCCAGGGTGACCTGAGGCGGCCACCTCTCCCTGCAGGTGCAGCTGGCGGAGACGGAGGCCTTCTCCCTGAACTCAGACAAGTCCTCCTCCATCCTGCTGGGTGATGACCTGAGTCTCGAGGATCCCACAGCATGCCCCCTCGGCCCCAAGGACAGCAGGGTGAGCAGTCCCAGCAGGCTTCGTGGGGCTGTCCCTGCAGGCTGGCCTCCACCCGGCCAGCCAGGACACCACTTCTTCCTAGTGCGCCGACATTGAAGCAGCGCCTGCTGTGTGATGGGCCCTCCTCTTTTGTTGGTCGGATGGAGGCAGGGGGGCTCAGAGAGGTGGAGTGATGGACCTGAAGTCACACAGCAGCAGGCCCAGCTAGGGCCCCAGGCATGGCATTCAGTAGCCTCAGCCACTCCTTGTTGCTTTGATATTTTTTATCCATTTAGCGGGGGTTGTTCCAAGCAGGACAAAGTCACGGGTGTGGGGTGGGGAGGGGGGCTCGAGGTTGAAGAGGATGGAGGACGGTGGCACCGGATGTAAGCACCTACTGGGTGCCAGCCACTTGCGCTCCAGTTTGCCCATCTCCCGCTCTGGGTAGTAGGGACGACTCAGCCCCATTGAGCACCTGAGTAAACCCGGGCTCTGAGGAGCGAAGCGGCTTGCTCCCCTCACACAGGAATGCCACTGTGTCCCTGTGGCCGACTTAGGCAGGAGAGGTCCGCCGCTTGGCTTGGGACCTCCAGGCCAAGAAGAGCTGTCACAGGGGAGGGCACTGCCTGGCCCGAGGAAGGGAGGCGGCCACCCTGCCTGTGAGAGCCTCTTTCCCCTAGACTGCAGGGCAGCCTGGGCCTGGCCCCACTTTCCCTAGGGGCCATCCTCCATTAGTCCCCTCACTGCGCTCTGTGTCCCCTCCCTAATATCCCCTGGCAGCTCCTGTAGCCCCGCCACCCAGCCCCTTCCTGCCTCTCCCTGCACCCCTGGACTGCTCTCCCACACAGGATGTTGGGCGTGCTTTTCTTCTGGGGCCTGGCTGGGCCTCAGCAGCTGTAGTTGGGTTTATTCTGGGCTTAGAGAGCAAGTCATGGGGGTCCATCTGCCTTGAAAGGGTGCCCTGAGGCAGCTCTGGAGTCGCTGCTGGGCAGGAGCTGCGGGGCTGAGGGAAGCCTGGGCCCAGAGAGGGCCACCAGGACTGCCAGGCAGCTTGTGGGGGCCAGACCCAGGAAGGAGGGCTTTCTCTCTCATTTATGGATGTGGATGCCGGGGCTTGGCAAATGGAAGGGACCCTCCCACCACCCTGCTCACAGGGAGGCCCCTGGGCTGCTCCACCTGTCTTCTGATACTTTCACTTTTGCACTGGACTTTTACCAGGCACTTGGCTACAGGGACAAGGAAGACCCTTGCGGTCTCAGGGCCAAGCCAGGAGTGAGCAGGAAACTGCATCCTGCCTGGGACACCAGAGAGGGCTTCCTGGAGGTGGGACCCTTCCACCTGGGTTTTGGAAGATGACCACTGTTGGCCAGGTGGAAGAGGCGAGGAGAAGGCCATCTCGGGCGATGAGAGTGGCCTGAGCAAAGGCTGTGGAGCAGGGGCATAAAGGCAGCTGGGGCAGGCTCTGCCTCTGTCCCTGTCACCACCCTAACCTGCCTCCCTTTCCTGCAGGGTGAGCCAGACACACCTGAGCCCGTGCACGCAGGAGAGGTGGGCGAATGCTTCTTCCCCTTGCCCAACACAGCTGTCTCATCGGATCCGGAGAACTTCCTGTGGGAGAGAGAGGCGGTCCCATCCAATCCCGTCCGGTCCTGGCTGAAACAGGAGAGCAGCGGAGGTGAGGAGGGGGAGGCCTCACGAGCTCCCCATAGCCTGCTGCAGAGGGGCTGGCCCAGTGCTTTTCTTAGTGTCTCTGCCCAGACAGTTCTACTGAGTCCAGAAAGAACCAGATGCTTAATCGACAATAAAAGATGGGACTCTCTGGTCTCATATAACAATGATAAAAAGATCAAGATAATACCGGGAGGTGAGATAATAATTATCTAGCAACCTGATCTAATGGGAGATTCATGCCGAGCTCCTAGGAGCTGTGGTGAAGAGGGAAACGGGTCACATAGAGTTCTCATTAAGCAGGAGGAAAGCTGCCAAATTATTGCGGTATTTTTCTAGAGCTGAATTTGAGATGTGTTTATCCACATCTTCACATGAGGTGATTTTGAACAACAGAAAGCCCATTGTAAAATGTTGGGAAATTTATCCTTTGGCCCCACACTCAGCATCCTGCATCTGTGCTCTGGGCTTGTGGCTAGGCTTGTGGGAGGAGGACACAGGACCTAGTTCCCTTGTTCGTCACTTGGACTCACCTTCACCTCAAGTCCTCTTGGAGGGTGTTGGGAATCTGGTTCCACAGCACTGGCTGGGGAAGAGGGCAGGAAGATGAGCTCAGCAGCAAAGAGACTTCTCCAGACCCTGAGCCCACCCCAGGTACTTTCTGGAAGGTCTGGCATCGAACTCCTTCCAGGAGCTGAGGGTCGAATGACTTTTCTAAGGACTCTCCCTAAAGCCAGTGGCCTTGGTGGCTGAGGTACCAAGACCCCAGGCTTCCTGGACCAGTCAGGGCACAGGACCCAAGAGCCACTCTGATTGAATAAAAGCCTGTCCCCTTTAGTTAACTCTCCATTTGTGTAGTTAGTGCTTAAACAATAAGACGTCACAGAACAGGAACTGCCCTCCCCGCCCCACCCCGGAGACATTCAAGTTATCCAGCCTGGGGTCCCTGTTTCAAAGAGGAAGGAGCTCAGGGGTCCTTGAGCCTGGGTCCCCTGGCTCCAAAAGCTTGTCTTTGCCCCGTGGCCAGGAACCAGAGCAGCTGGCTCACTATTTCTTTCTGGCTTTCACAACGGAGACATCAACTCTCAAAGGGGGAGACTTACCCATAGTCCCACAGCCAGTTTAATAGGAAACCTTCTGCCTGGTGGTCTAGAAGGCATCCTCCCGGGGCCCACCAGCCTGAGCCTGCTCCCCAGCCCCCTCTCCTCCTTCCCTAGCTGCATCCCCGAGGCCCTTCTCCCCGGATGCCTCCAGCCCTCTCCTGCCCATGCCTGCCGAGTTCTTCCACCCTGCCGGGTCTGCCAGCCAGGAAGGGCAGGAGAAGGGCCCTGGCACTGGGACCCTCCCCAAGATCGCCCTGCAGGGCTCCTGGGCATCCCTACGGTCGCCGAGTGTCAACTGCAGCCTCCTCCGGCAGGTATTATGGGCACCTCCCTATCTCCACGGGCTTTCCTGCTGGGGGGCATCTGCGTGGGGCCTTGATGTCCAAGTGGAGAAGGAGGGGCAGGTCTGGGGGAAGGGAGGTCTGGCCTGCACGGCCACCAGTACTACACTGGCTGGGGCGGCCTCCTGGGCATGCAGAGGGCACGAAGCACAGAGCAGAAAGGCCACGCCGAGCCCGCAGCCCCAGGGCTGGGAGAAGCAGGAGCTGCCCCAGCCCCAGTGTATATGGTGGAAGCAGAGCTGGTCCAGCGCTAGCCCAGCTGCTGGTCCCAGCTAGGTGCCTGGCTGTGTGTGAGGCTCTGTGGCAAGAGAGTGCAAAATCCCTGTCCCATGGCTTCTGCTGTACTGTTCAGTGTGTGTGTTGCAGGGGTGGGAGAGGAGAGGGTAAGCCAAAGTAAGTGTGTGAAAATCATCGTCTATTTGAGAGTGATACCTGGCCGGGAGAACATTGCCCCAGGAAGGGGCTATGAGGGGGGGCAGTTCTAGGCGCTGGGGAGGCAGTGAGAGGTAAGGTACATGGATGTCTGTGGAAGAGATTTCCAGGCAGCCTGGGGTCGGGGCTGGGGGGTCCTGGGGGGAGGGGGAGAGTGAGGGGAGGATGGTGAGAAGAAAGGTCCCAGAAGGCTGGAATGGGGTTCTCTGGCCACTGTGTGAGTGTGTTTAAGTAAGCCGAGGTGGGGCGCATGGATCACAGCAGGAGGCCACTCCCAGTGACCAATGACAAAGGCCACCTGGAAGCTGGGATGGGTGGTGATGTAGCCGAGGGGAGAAGCTGTGGGGTCCTGGGTGCATTCTGAAGGGAGCTCCTGAGGGATCGGAGGGGCTGCCGTGCCCGTGTCTCTGGGAGCGACAGCCTGCTGCAGCGGCGGGATGGGGGACACCTGCTGCGGGCCCTCAGCCCCCCTCACGTGCCGACCCCTCCCCCCACGGCCCCCCAGGCCACAGGGAGCGACACGTCGTTGGAGGCCAGCCGCAGCAGCTCGGCGGGCAGCCTGCAGACCACGCTGGAGGACAGCCTGACCCTGAGCGACAGTCCCCGGCGCGCCCTGGGGCCCCCGGCCCCCGCCCCGGGCCCCCGAGCCGGCTTGTCGCCCGCCGCCCGCCGCCGGCTCAGCCTGCGGGGCCGGGGCCTGTTCAGCCTGCGGGGGCTGCGGGCGCACCAGCGCAGCCACAGCAGCGGGGGCTCCACCAGCCCGGGCTGCACCCACCACGACTCCATGGACCCCTCGGACGAGGAGGGCGCGGGCGGCCGGGGCGGCGCGGGCGGCGGGGGCGCGGGCAGCGAGCACTCGGAGACGCTCAGCAGCCTGTCGCTCACGTCGCTGTTCGGGCCGCCGCCGCCGCCGCCGGGGCTCCCGCCGGCCCGCAGGTTCAGCAGCACCAGCAGCCTGGCCGCCGGCCCCGGCCCCGGCCCCGGCCGCCCGCGCAACCCCGCCCGGCCCCGCGGCCTGGCCCGGAGCCCCTCCTGGGCGGCGGACCGCAGCAAGGACGCGGGCGGAGGCCCCTCGGCGCCCCCCGAGCCGCAGCCGGGCCTGGCGGAGCTGCAGCCGGCCGACGCGGCCAGCAAGCGGAAGAGATGAAGGCCGCAGGGGCCCAGCCGGACGCCCCGTCCCACCGTCTTTTACCTCAGGAGCCAGGGGGCAGGCAGCAATACTTTGGCCACCACCTGGGCGTCGCGCAGGGGCCAGCCGGCCAGCGCCGGGCCGCCGAGAGGGTGGGCTTGAGCAGGGTCTGGGTTCGCCGAGGCCTGGCGTGGCCCCGGCCGTGGACCCAGCCGTGGACCCCAGCCGTGGTCCTTCCCGTGCATATACATATATATATATGCATATATATAGAGAGAGACAGACATATATATTTATTTATTTTTTTTACTGAGAGCTTATGATTTCCAGAAAGTGCTACAGTTGGGGGGGGGGGGGGGTGCGGGCTGGTGCCCAGATATAGGGCTTTTGCCTGATGCTTTGGACCCAGACCAGACCTACCCCAGGGCAGATGGTCCAGCTGGGGCGTCAGCAGCCGAGCTCTTTGGTATCTCCCCCTGTCGGGGGCTGGGAGTAGCTTGGGAGAAGTTCTCAGGCCTCTGAAGTTACTGTGGCGGGGGAGACAGGCTCAGAAGAGGTGAAATTCAGGGTGTCTCCCCCTCCCCCCACGTATTGGGGTGTCTGTCTTGTTCCTGACTGTCTAGTTGTTGTGAACAGTCTTCTGTAGATGCCCCAGAGCACTCTTAGTCAGCCAGTTAGATGTCTTTCTTTAGGAAAACCAGGGGTGAATGGTCGTACTTAGGGCAGGGGTGGGGGGTGGAGGGTAGCTCCAAGGCTGGGCAGGGGCCTCAGCCAGTGGGCAGGGCACTTCCAGGGATGGGGGGGAGTCTGCCATGGCTTTGCCCCTGAGGGAGGCCAAGGGCAGGCATGGAGAGAGGAAGGGTAAAGGGTATTGAGCGAGGCGTGCAGAAGCTTGGAAGTCTGTACCGGCCAGGCTCCCCTGCAGGTGCCCTGGGCTAATGAAGTCAGTGGTGGCCATTACATGCCTCCTTTTATCTATCCGCCAGGTGGGCTCTGAGCCATGGTCATTCCGGGAGGTCTTGCTCCCCCGGGGCCCCTGGACAGGTCTGCCCCCCTCCAGTGGAGTTCAGGGGAAAGCAGATTCAACGGGATTCTAAGCAGGGATGGAGGCACCTGCCTAGCCCTGGGACCAGCCTCACTCTCCTCCCCCCACCACTTTCCCAGGCTGCAGATCAGGTTTTACTCTAGCTGTGCTTCCCAAATGGGCTCACAGATGGGTACTTTTTCCTTTGAATAGTTACACATTTATTTCAGTATTTATTAGGAAATAAACAGTACACCGAACCCATGATTTCACGGATATTGCTCAGGTCAAGGAGACATCTTCAGAAGTGAGTGGGTTTAAGGTCACTTTAAAGAAGCTGGTTGGGAAGGTGAAGGTAGAGGCCGTTGGTCTGCACACCCACGGAGTCCTGGGGTGGGAAAGGCTGCCAATTCAGGAAATGCTACATTTTGAGCAATAACCCAGGTCCTTTGCCTTGGTGAGTTCCCCTCATATGGCTTCAGCGGGGCCCTGCGGAGGGGCCCTTGTCCTCGTTCCCAAACCCTGACCTTAAAGAAACTTGCCTTCGGGCCGGGCTGGTGAGTGGTACTGGGGGACTGGCAGCTTGCATGGGCTTCGGGGACCTTCTGGGCACTTGGGGCCTGGGCATGAGGCAGCGAGTGACTTAGCTGTTGTGGTCTGCAGAGCCCTGCCCTTCAGAGCTGGTGCGGGGAGTGGGGAAGGGTGGGCAGGCCCACTTCTTGCATGAGGAAACTGAGGCCTGGAGAGGTTGAAGTGGCCAACTGGGGATGCCTCAGTGTCCTGGAGTTCTGTAGGGGCCAGCACCTGGGTGTGTGGGGTATGAAAAAGTGTGCCCCATGGTCAGAAGGAGTGGGTTCAGAAGGTAAAACCTGCGTGTGGGTCTCCGCTGGCCCTGTGGGGTTGGGCCAGCATGGAGGTCAGACGTGTGTCAGCCTTTCAGCCTCCGGAGTTTGGCTCTCCTCCCCTGGAAGTGTGGATGGTGGGCCGCTGTGCAGACAGCAAGGAGATGCCCGAGCACTGAACCCCCTCCCAGGATGGCAGCCTCCAGCGGGAGGGTTGTCTGAGCCCTCCCTCTCAGGGAGCAGCTAGACCTGGGGTCCTGTCCTCTTCGGCTCCTGGCAGCTCAGCGGGGTTGGGGGAGGCTGGGCCCAAGTCCCAAGCTCCCTGCTCCAGTGAGCCTTATGCTGCGTCCCTTGCCATGTTGTTTTGGGACATAGGGGAGCTCCGGGGCAGAAGAGGCCCTGGGTAGCTCGGCCCCACCCTCCCTCCCAGCTTGGCACTGGGCTCGAGCCATCGTGGCTGGAGGGGAGGCCACACGCACATTAGGTGTGCAAGTCAGCACGTTCCTGGAGGGACATGGGATCTAGAAAGACTGAGTAGAGGACCGATTGGTGTTCAAAGGTTTGGCCTCTGACACCTATCAACAGCGTCCATTTTCCGGGCCTGGGTGTTGTCTTTTTTAATCTGCACAGCAGCCCCTAGCGGTGTGCACAGCTGTGCTAGGCACAGTCCAGGGAAGTGACGTTCCCAGCGTCACCAGGTGATAGGTGCCCGGGCAGGGAACATACCCTGGTGTGTCCGACATGAAGCCATCCTTGTACCCTTAGTCTTGTGGCCCCAGAGTGAGCAGACGCGTGGGGAGGATGGTCTAGGCAAAGGGACTGTGTGAAGCCCTAGTTCACTAGGGACCTAGTGAAGCCAGGCCAGACAGAGTGAATCTAGAAGCAGGATCAGCTGAAGGTAGAGAGAAGCTTGCTCTGGGGTGGGAGGGGCTGTGGTTGTGGGAGAAGGCGCTTATTCCCCGGGGGGCTCCAACTACTGTTCCCAGGCACTGGGCTTTGTTTCTGGGAGCTACAGGCATTAGGGGGTCAGGGAAGCCGTGATCAGCTGGCTAGGACAAGCCAGAATGAATGGGGGTTGGCTGAGTGGCCCCTCCACCCTCCTGATCCTGTGACCCATACATCACAAAAGCACAAACGTACCCTAAATC
>ML100161.1:8169-70870 GCA_003697995.1 Taxidea taxus jeffersonii
AATTGAAAAAAATCATGGAAACACATGATAATGAAAACACAACGGTTCAAAATCTGTGGGACACACCACAGGCAGTCCTGAGAGGAAAATATATAGCGATACAGGCCTTTCTCAAGAAACAAGAAAGGTTCTCAAATACACAACCTAACCCTACACCTAAAGGAGCTGGAGAAAGAACAACAAAGCCTTAACCCAGCAGAAGCAGAGAAATCATAAAGATTAGAGCAGAAATCAATGAAATAGAAACCAAAAAAATAATAGAACAAATCAATGAAACTAGAAGCTGGCTCTTTGAAAGAATTAATAAGATTGATATGTCTGGCCAGGGGTTTATCAAAAAGAAAAGAGAAAGGACCCAAATAAAATCATGAATGAAATACAAACAATTATAAGAACATACTACGAGCAACTCTACGCCAACAAATTTGACAATCTGGAAGAAGTGGATGCATTATTAGAGACATATAAACTACCACAACTGAACCAGGAAGAAACAGAAAACCTGAACACCAAAGAAATACAAACAATTATAAGAAAATACTGTGAGCAACTCTACGCCAACAAATTTGACAATCTGGAAGAATTAATAAGATTGATAAACCCTTGGCCAGACATATCAAAAAGAAAAGAGAAAGGACTCAAATAAAATCATGAATGAAACTGTTCCAAAAAATAAATGGAAGGAAAACTTCCAAACTCATTTTATGAGGCCAGCATCACCTTGATCCCAAAACCAGACAAGGATTCAACCAAAAAAAAGAATTACAGACCAATATCCTTGATAAACACAGATGTGAAAATTCTCACCAAAATACTAGCCAGTAGGATCCAACAGTATATTAAAAGGATTATTCACCACGACCAAGTGGGATTTATTCCAGGGCTGCAAGGTTGGTTCAACATCTGCAAATCAATCTGTGTGATACAATACATTAATAAAAGAAAGAACAAGAACCATATGATACTCTCAATAGATGCTGAAAAAGCATTTGACAAAGTACAGCATCCCTTCCTGATCAAAACTCTTCAAAGTGTAGGGATAGAGGGCACACACCTCAATATTATCAAAGCCATCTATGAAAAACCCACCGCAAATATTCTCAAGAGAAACTGACAGCTTTCCCACTAAGGTCAGGAACATGGCAGGGATGTCCATTATCATCACTGCTATTCAACATAGTACTAGAAGTCCTAGCCTCAGCAATCAGACAAGAAGAAGAAATTAAAGGCATCCAAATCGGCAAAGAAGAAGTCAAACTATCACGCTTTGCAGATGATAGGATACTATATGTGGAAAACCCAAAAGGCTCCACTCCAAAACTGCTAGAGTTTGTACAGGAATTCAGTAAAGTGTCAGGATATAAAATCAATGCACAGAAATCAGTTGCATTTCTTTACACCAACAACAAGACAGAAGAAAGAGAAATTCAGGAGTCAATCCCATTTACAATTGCACCCAAAACACAAGATACCTAGGAATAAACCTAACCAAAGAGGCAAAGAATCTATACTCAGAAAACTATAAAGTACTCATGAAAGAAATTGAGGAAGACACAAAAAAATGGAAAAACGTTCCATGTTCATGGATTAGAAAAACAGTGTGAAAATGTCTATGCCACCTAAAGCAATCTACAGGTTTAATGCAATCCCTATCAAAATACCATCAACTCTTTTCAAAGAAATGGAACAAATAATCCCAAAATTTATATGGAACCAGAAAAGACCTTGAATAGCCAAAGGAATATTGAAAAAGAAAGCCAAATAGACCCTCAACTCTATGGTCAACTAATCTCTGACAAAGCAGGAAATAATGTCCAATGGAATAAAAACACCCTTTTCAACAAATAGTGTTGGGAAAATTGGACAGCCACATGCAGAAAAATGAAATTGGACCATTTCCTTACACCACACAGGAAAATAGACTCAAAATGGATGAAGGACCTCAATGTGAGAAAGGAATCCATCAAAATCCTTGAGGAGAACACAGGCAGCAACCTCTTCGACCTCAGCCTCAGCAACTTCTTCCTAGGAACAAGGCCAAAGGCAAGGGAAGCAAAGGCAAAAATGAACTACTGGAACTTCATCAAGATCTAAAGCTTTTGCACAGCAAAGGAAACAGTTAACAAAACCAAAAGACAACTGACAGAATGGGAGAAGATATTTGCAAATGACATATCAGATAAAGGGCTAGTATCCAAAATCTATAAAGAGCTTAGCAAACTCAACAACCAAAGAACAAATAATCCAATAAAGAAATGGGCAGAACACATGAACAGACATTTCTGCAAAGAAGACATCCAGATGGCCAACAGACACATGAAGAAATGCTCCACATCACTCAGCATCAGGGAAATGATATATGATGAGATACCACCTCACGCCAATCAGAATGGCTAAAATTAGCAAGTCAGGAAATGACAGATGCTGGCGAGGATGCGGAGAAAGGGGAACCCTCCTACACTGTTGATGGGAATGCAAGCTGGTGCAACCACTCTGGAAAACAGTATGGATGTTCCTCAAGAAGTTGAAAATAGAGCTACCCTATGACCCAGCAATTGCACTACTGGGTATTTACCCTAAAGATACAAATGTAGTGATCTGAAGGAGCACGTGCACCCGAATGTTTATAGCAGCAATGTCCACCATAGCCAAATTATGGAAAGAACCTAGATGTCCATCAACAGATGAATGGATAAGGAAGATGTGTATATATACAATGGAATACTATGCAGCCATCAAAAGAAATGAAATCCTGGGACACCTGGGTGGCTCAGTTGGTTAAGCAGCTGCCTTCAGCTCAGATCTTGGTTAAGCAGTTGCCTTCAGCTCAGGTCATGATCCCAGCGTCCTGGGATCGAGTCCCACATCGGGCTCCTTGCTTGGCAGGGAGCCTGCTTCTCCCTCTGCCTCTGCCTGCCACTCTGTCTGCCTGTGCTCGCTCTCTCTAACAAATAAAATCTTAAAAAAAAAAAAATGAAATCCTGCCATTTGCGACATGGATGGAACTAGAGGGTATTATGCTTAGTGAAATAAGCCAATCAGAGAAAGACAACTATCATATCTCCCTGATATGAGGAAGTGGATATGCAATGTAGGAGGTTTGGGAAAAGAATAAATGAAACAAGATGGGATTGGGAGGGAGACAAACCATAAGAGACTCTTAATCTCACAAAACAAGCTGAGGGTTTATGGGGGGAGGGGTGTTGGGAGAGGGTTGCAGGGTTATGGACATTAGGAGGGTATGTGCTATGGTGAGTGCTGTGAAGTGTGTAAACCTGGCAATTCAGAGCTGTACCCCTGGGGCTAATAATATGTGGTTATAAAAAAATAAAAATTAAAAAACTTAAAAATAGAACTACCCTATGATCCAGTAATTGCATTACTGGGCATCTGTCCAAAGAATAAAAACACTGATTCAAGGGATACATACATCCCAATGTTTATTGCAATTATTTACAATAGCCACTTTATGGAAGCAAGCTAAGTATTCATCAATAGATGAATAAAGAAGATGTTACCAGGGATGCCTGGGTGGCTCAGTGGGTTAAGCCTCTGCCTTCGGCTCTGGTCATGATCTCTGGGTCCTGGAATCGAGCCCCACATCAGGCTCTCTGCTCAGCCAGGAGCCTGCTTCCGCCTCTCTCTCTGCCTACTTGTGATCTCTGTCAAATAAGTAAATAAAATCTTTAAAAAAAAATGTTGCCACATTAATGGATTATTATTCAACCATAAAAACAAATGAAATCTTGCCATTTACAACATGGATAGATCTAGAGCGTATAGTGCTAAGCAAAATAAGGCAGTTGGAGAAAGACAAATACCATATGATTTTCCTCATATGTGGAATTTAAGAAAACAAATGAATGAAGAGAAAAAAGACAAAAAATAAACTCTTGGCCATAAAGAAAAAAACGGTTACCAGAGGGATTAGGCACCCAATTCTTGATTTCAGCTCAGGTCATGTTCTCAGGGTCATGAGATCGAGCCCCTGCATTGGGCTCCTTGCTCAGCATGGAGTCTGCTTAAGATTCTCTTCCTCTCTCTCCATCTCTGCCCCTAACCCCTGCTTGCACTCCCTTTCTCTCTCTCTCAAAAAAAAAAAAAAAAAAAGACACCTGTCTTGATGAGCACTGAGTAATATAGGTTGAATTGTTGAATCACTATGTTGTACACCTGAAATGAAAATAACACTGTTAAAACAACAAGCAAAAGTCCAGGGCCAGATGGATTTACAGGTGACTTCTAACAATATTTTTAAAAGATTTAATATCTATCCTTCTCAAAGTATTCTAAAAAATAGAAGAGAAAGGAAAGCTTCCAAATACAGTTTACAAGGCCTGGCATTATTGTGATACAAAGATATTACCAAAAAAAGAACTGTAGGTTGATATTCCTGATAAACACAGATGCAAGAATTCTCAATAAAAGTATTAGTAAACAGCGTTCAACAGAATATTAAAAGGATCGTTCATCAAGATCAAGTGGAATTTATTCTAGGGATTCGATGATGGGTCCATTTTCACAAATTAACAATATGCTACATTTATAACACGAAGGTTAAAAAAATCATAGGATCATCTCAGTAGATGCAGAAAAACCATTTGACAAAGTTCAATTTCATTACTGGTTAAAAACTCAATGAAGTGGATTTAGAGGGAACATACTCAACATAATAAAGGCCATAAATAACACACCCACAGCTAACATCCTAATGGTTTTAAAAAACTGAGAACATTTTCTCTAAGATCAGGAACAAGACAATGTCCACACCTACTACTTTTATTCAGCATAACAATGGGAGTCTTACATAGCAAATGGAGTAGTGAAAGGTACCCAAATTGGTGAGGAAAAAGTAGAATTGCCCCTATTTACAGGTGACATGATACTATATCCAGAAAAATCCCAATTTCACAAAGAAAACTGTTAGAACCTATTAATGAATTCAGCAGTTGTAGAATATAAAATTAACATACAGAAATCTGTTACATTCATATACACTAATAAGTAGCAGAAAGAAATTAAGAAAACAGTCTCATTTATAATTACATCACAAAGAAAATCTAGGAATAAACCAAGGAAGTAAAAAGCCTATACTCTGAAAACTATAAAGCATTGTTGAAAAAAACTGAAGACAAAAACAAATGGAAAGGGGCGCCTGGGTTAAGCCTCTGCCTTCAGCTCAGGTCATGATTTCAGGGTCTTGGGATCGAGCCCCATATAGGGCTCTCTGCTAAGCAGGGAGCCTGCTTTCCCCGCCCCTGCCTGCCTCTTTGCCTACTTGTGATCTCTGTCAAATAAATAAAATCTAATAAAAATTAAAAACAAGTGGAAAGATACACATGCTCATGAATTGGAAGAATTAGCATTGTTAAAATGTCCATACTACTCAAAACAACTTACAGATTCAGTAGAATCCCTTTCAGAATACCAGCAATGTTTTTCGCAGAACTAGAACAAATAATCCTAAAATGTATATGGAAACACAAAAGACCCTGAATAGTGAAAGCAGTCTTGAGAAAGAACAACAAAGGTGGAGGCATCCCAATCCCAGTTTCTAACTATAGTACAAAGCTTTAGTATTCAAAATGGTATGGTAGTGGCACAAAATTAGGCATAGATCAATGAAACAGAATAGAGGACCCAGAAATCCATGCTTGTACGGTCAATTATTTCGCATGACGAAGAAGGCAAGAATATACAATAGGGAAAAGACTACCCCCTTCAATAAATGGTGGTGGAAAAAACTGGACCACAGTGTTATGCCATACATACAAATACGCTTGAAATGGATTAAAGACCTAAATAAATGTGAGACCTGAAACCATAAAACTCTTGAAAAAAAAAGAGGCAGTCATCTCCTGGACATCACATTGTGTCTCCTTGGGCAAGGGAAGAAAAGCAAAAATAGACTATTGGGACTGCACCAAAATAAAAAGATTTTGCACAGCAAAAGAAACCATCAGCATAACGTAAAGCAGCCTACTGAATGGGAGAAGATATTTGCAAATGACCTAGCTGATAAGAGGTTAATATCCATCAGTGTATATGAAGAACTTATGCAACTCCACACCAAAAAAACAAATACTCCAGTTAAAACATAGGCAGAGGACCTGAATAGACGTTTTCCCAAAGAAAACCTCCAGATGGCCAACAGACACATGGAAGGAGGCTCAACATCACTCAATTTTAGAGAAATGCAATTCTGAATCCAATGAGATATCACCTTAAACCTGCCAAAATGGGTAGTACCACAAAGCAAGAAATAAGTGTTGGTGAAGATTGCAGGGGTGGGGGGCAAAAAACAGGAGCCCTGGTGTACTGTTGGTAGGAAAGTAAATTGGTGCAGCCCCTGTGGAAAACAGTATGCAGGTTCCTCAAAACAAAAACAGAAATAGCATATGATCCCAAAATTCTGCTACTGGCTATGTAATGAAAACACAAACACAAATCAGAAGGTCACACACATCTCTGTGTTTATTGCAATATTATCTATAGTAGTCAAGATAAGGAAGCAGCCTGTGTCCATCAATAGGTGAATGGATAAAGATGTGGGATACACACACACACACTCACACATACCCCAGAACATTACCTTGGCTATAAGAATGAAATCTTCCATTTGTGAGAACATGGTTGGACCTAGAGGATATTCTAAGAGAAATAAGGCAGAGAAAGCTAAATACCATATGATTTCACTTGTATGTGGAATCTAAAAAATAAAATCCCAAAGACTAAGTACAGAGCAGAAACTGGTGGTTGTCAGAGGGTAGAGGTATGGGGGGATGGTCAGAATGTGTGAAGGGGAGTGGGAGGTACAGGCTTACTGTTATGGAATGAAGAAGTCACAGGAAATAGTCCATGGTACATAGTAGGGTTGTAAGGTCGCAGATGGTGGCTACACCATGCTGAGCCTAACATCATGCAGAGTTCTTAAATCCACCATGTTGT
The DNA here is from genome assembly GCA_003697995.1 of Taxidea taxus jeffersonii. Classification (NCBI taxonomy): domain Eukaryota; kingdom Metazoa; phylum Chordata; class Mammalia; order Carnivora; family Mustelidae; genus Taxidea; species Taxidea taxus. The sequence goes on from ML100161.1 coordinate 15,118, forward strand.
GCATCTGAAACTAACATGGTATGTCAACTGTACTTTAAAAATGTGAAAACAATTAAAAAATAGAATTTATGGCACAAGGAAATAACTCAGGATCATTTCCAATAATTTATATTAACGTGTGTCTATGTTTATAATACATTTATTGGGATGCCTGGGTGGCTCAGTTGGTTAAGCAGCTGCCTTCGGCTCAGGTCATGATCCCAGCATCATGGGATAGAGTCCCACATCGGGCTCCTTGCTCGGCAGGGAGTCTGCTTCTCCCTCTGCCTGCCTCTCTGTCTGCCTGTGTTCATTCGCTCTCTCTCCCTCTCTCTCGGACAAATAAATAAATTTTTAAAAAATCTTTAAAAAATATATAATACATTTATTATTTAGGAGGGTTTTTTGGTGGTTTTTGTTTTACTGGTATGGGTTTGTTCTGGGTTCCCTCTCTAAAAGGTTTATCACAATATATGGAGGTCACAGTTTGGATGATACAGTCTTTTGCACTCATGGCTAAACATATTCAAAAGACTGGTTTATAAAAAATAGAACGACTAATGAATAAAACATTTATGTGTTGGTGTAAGTAACAGATTTTTATGAAAAATAACCAGACTTTTCAAAACAAACATGTGAGAATAGTAGCATTGTTTTGTTTTTGCAAATCTCTTTAATGTCAGGCTTCACAGAAGGTAGCTGCTTCATCATATCTGCTTCAGAATCCAATCTGTTGTGATGCCACACATCACGTAATGGAAAATTCCACTGTATATTTGTGAGAGAATGAAAAAAGCAAATGAAGTCTCCATATTACTTACCGTGATTACCAAAATAGTTTTGGACTCAGAGAACCTTTGGAAGTTTAGGGGTCTCCAAGAAAAGGGGTCACTTAGGGGTCCTAAAGGTTTATACTTTGAGAGCTGCTGATATAAATCCATGCTTTATTAAGAATTAACTGTCTCAGGACACCTGGGTGGCTCAGTTGGTTAAGCAGCTGCCTTTGGCTCAGGTCATGATCCCAGCGTCCTGGGATCGAGTCCCACATCGGGCTCCTTGCTCGGCAGGGAGCCTGCTTCTCCCTCTGCCTCTGCCTGCCACTCTGTCTGCCTGGGCTTGTTCTCTCTCTAACAAATAAATAAAATCTTAAAAAAAAAAAAAAGAATTAACTGTCTCTCTAGTTCATACAGATTACGTTATAGGATATTAATTACTATTTGCTTTCATCACCTGATAATAGGCCCCTTGTGTGAATTCAGAATACCTCAAAGAACAAAAATTCCTCCAAAATATGTATCTGCCTGGGTTTTGCCTTTGCTCTTCTGTCTTCCAGACACCTAAGGAAACTACACTGTGGCTTGCAGGGGAGAGATGATCATGATGCTTGTAGCTTATGCTGGGGGCTTAGTGGGCACCAGGCTGGAAGTGTCTATGGGACTTAGGTTAATGAACTTGGTTGAGATCCAGTATCTGGACCTGGTTGGTACCCAGTGTCCTTTTGGCATGTCTGCACATCAGTGATGGTTTTACATACTTTGCTAGAGAAGTATGAGAAGGAAATTCCTCAGATAAGATTATTTCAGCCTCTGGTGCAGTGTTACAAGGAGATAGGGATTCAATACATTTTTTAATTTAATTAAATTTATTTAATCTATCTAACCAACTGAGGCATCAGGAAGTGATTCAATACTTTGAATGGTTGTCATAAAATACTTCTACCTATGTTGTGTGGGCTAGTAGCATTGACAGATACAATGCGTGAAATAGAAACAATGAAAATATTAATTGCTTAGGTTGTTATTCTGAATTGACCATTGACCCTCCTCAGGTAATGTCTAGTAACACAATGATCTACGAAATAATTCTCTGGTGTATATGTGTGCATATATGTATATTCTTATTTTTAAATGGTCTAGTGTAAATGTAATGAGATGGACCAATTTCTTCCAGGCTGAATCCAGACCAGCCTTCATGAGGAAAGCCAAAGCCAGTGTCACTACTACTGTATTCCTCGGGTAGGTGCAAACTCTGATGGAATTGGGGTCGCGGAAGTAGGCACTGAAAGATACTCTAATACTTTGTCCATGTTCGATGACGTTTTCTCCTCTTTCACTGTATCTCCCAGTCTAGAAATTCTTCTTTTGGATCTGGTCTTTTCATTCAGTAAATATTTATTTATTTATTTATTTAAAGATTTTTATTTATTTATTTGTCAGAGAGAGAGAGAGGGAGAGAGAGCGAACAAGCACAGGCAGGCAGAGTGACAGGCAGGGGCAGAGGGAGAAGCAGGCTCCCTGCTGAGCAAGGAGCCCGATGTGGGACTCGATCCCAGGACGCCGGGATCATGACCTGAGCCGAAGGCAGCCGCTTAACCAACTGAGCCACCCAGGCGTCCCTCAGTAAATATTTAGGATTGAGGGTTTGCTGTGCATTGAGCACCATACCACACATGGAGATGTAATGGTTAACACAGAGACCTGTTCCTGCCTCCATCATAAAAATAAATTCATTGAAGAAAGAGAAAGACGAGTGAAGAAATAAAATAATTACAAGTTGACTAGTGCTTTGAGGGATACTGACGAGGGGTGCTTTGGTGGAGAGCGATGGTGTGAAATATCAGTTTCAGGTAGGATGGTCATCAAAGGTCTCTCTGAGGAAGCGACATTTAAGGTGGAGTTTCAAGCATAGGAAGGAACCAGACTTAAGAAGGGTTTAAAGCAACCAGATTGGGGAGGGGAGGGGATGGCATGTTTGAACAACTGAAAGTTCTTACTTAGAGTAATATTTGAGGGGACAGATACTTGAAATGAAGCTGGGACCATGACTGACTCTCAGTGAGGGGAAGCCCTCACTGAGCACATTGAGGAGTTTGAATTTTATACTAGAGGTGAAGGGAAATATGGGTGGGTTCTGAACAAAGGCATTGGGGGTCAGGATAGTGTAATCCGATTCATATTTTAAGAAAACTATCCTAGCTGCCATATTGAGAATTGACTGGAGAAGTGAGAAACAGAAGAGGGCAGCTGAACTGGATGGAGGGCTTTGGAAATGGTTAGAAATGGGGTCCCTCCAGGTACATTTGGGGGCCAGAATTAATCACTGACAGATGGAAGCAATGGGTAAGGGAAGAAGGAGTAAGGATGACTCCTGGCTTTCTGTCTTCTAGAAGTTGGGTGGATGGTGCTCCCAATGAGGGAGATAAGGTGAAGACTTGAGGTGGGAGAAATATGTGGGTCAAGTAGGAACTAGTGGTAATGTGTTAGCTTTCAAAGGTCTATGCATGTCTAGGGTTTTGATGAGAAATTGGAATAATGAACAGTTTTCTAGAAAATAATTTAATAAAGTGGACTCCATAGGTGGGAGATATTCATAGAAGCAGTAGAGAGTTGATGAACTACCATGCAGACATGAGTGGTTCAGATTGTGTCACAGAGAGTTCTACTGGGCCTTTAGCAAAGGATAACTTCAGTGCTAGGGACTAAATGGGACTAAAGGGTAACATTATTACTATTTCAACACACAGAGGAATGAAAATTCCTAAATTCTTCTTATGCATCTTGCAGTACAATGCCAAAGTCCAATGAGAATTGCACAGAGGACCACAGAGCAATCTGACTCGAAATAACTAAGCCAAAATTCAAACTAAAATATTGGCAAACATCATTTCACAGCTTATTAAATGATTAATATGTCATGATCAAGTGAAATTTATTCCAGCAATGCAAAGATGGTTTGATATTAGGGAATCCATTAATACACTAATTGCTAATCAATCTAGGGAAAAAAATCATTGATTCTCTCCCTATTTTTCAAAAGGCATTGAAAAAATTCTACATCTGTGTTTAGATTTGCATAAACCCACATAAAATTGTCATAACTAGATATTCTGTAGTATGATAAATCTCAGTCCAAAACCACTCTTATGTTAATGGAGAGACTAGTAAAGCATTATTACTAATTTCAGGAACGATCAGCAGGGAAACTCAGTAAAGATGTCAGTTCTGAGTGGAGAGCAGAGAAGGCAAAGCTCTTTCCTGACTTTTCTAAGAGCACGAATCCCACTTGTGAGGGCTCCATCTCATGACGTTATGCCATCCTAATCAACTCCCCGAAACTCTACTTCCTACATCACAAGGGTGCTGGGGTGGGGGATGAGTTTCAGCAATTGAATGGGGTGGGGTGACACATTCCATCCTTCAGTGGTGTCCATGGATTGGCTGTTTCAGTGGAAGTAGAAGTTAGGACAGGAAGGGAAGGGAGAGCAGGTGGCTTAGAAAGACCCGATACCTGCAATTATAAAATGGATGTTGAGAATCAAGATCTCAGAGATGGGAAGTCTGTGATGACAAAAATCTGAGAGCATGTAGCTGTGGCGGGAATGAAGAAAATGCTTTCGGCTATGAGGAGGTGAAAGAACCGAGAAGCCAGAGCAGGAAGGTGGGTCCCTCCACAATGGACGTTGTTATTACTACGGCTGATGGGAACCAGGGCCAGGTGACCAGAGGGCCCAGGATGACGGATGATCGTTCAGATGACCAGCATGAACATTGGAGAAGTGTCTGCAGGAGAGGGAGTGGGTCCTGTGTTTGGCAGTTCGGAGCAAGGAAAATACTGCCTTTCCACCTGGCCTGGAAAACTAATGGGATAAAAGAGAAGAGAAAAGCTCTTAACTGGCAGAGCGTATTGGGGAAAGTGGTACCCTCAGAAATCAGCCTCCTTTTAGTTAAAAGGACGAGGCATGGAGACCTTTTCTTTCGAGAAGAGGCTGAGGTGGGGGACCTGGGTGGCTTAGTTGTTAAACATCTGCCTTTGGCTTGGTTCATGATCCCTGGGTCCTGGAATCGAACCCTGAGTCAGGCTCCCTGCTCCATGGGAAGCCTGCTTCTCCCTCTCCCACTCCCTCTGCTTGTGTTCCCTGTCTCACTATGTCTCTCTGTCAAATAAATAAAATCTTAAAAAAAAAAAAAAAAGTCTGAGGATGCTGGGAGGCAGACTAGCACAGAGGAGATAGGTAAAGGCATCCTTAGGTGAGAATGTGTGTGATAATGGTGCCCTTTTAGCAGGTCTTAAGGCAAAGAGGGATTTGAGACGGGATGGGATTGATTCAGAGTTATTTTTTTTAAAGATTTTATGTATTTATTAGAGAGAGACAAAGCATGAGTGGGGCGGAGAGGGAGGAGGAGACACCCCGCTTAACAGGGAGCCCAATGTGGGGCTCTGTCCCAGGACCCCAAGGTCATGATCTGAACTGAAGGCAGATGCTTAACTGATTGAGCCATCCAGGCTCCCCTGATTCGGAGATTTTTTTTTTAAAGATTTTATTTATTTATTTGATAGAGATCACAAGTAGGCAGAGAGGCAGAGAGAGAGGGGAGGAAGCAGGCTGTCCGCAGAGCAGAGAGCCCGATGCGGAGTTCGATCCCAGGACCCTGGGATCATGACCTGAGCCGAAGGCAGCGGCTTTAACCCACTGAGCCACCCAGGCGCCCCTGATTCAGAGATTTTTAAGGGAAAAAGTTTGTAGAATGATTACTGTGAGCCACAGTCCTTCCCTGGATGGTTCAGCAGCTCCTGAAGCTCCAGCAGCATTGCGAGTCCCAGAGAGTAAATAAATACGGAATGTGTAGAACAACCACCAACTATTCTGTCCTTGGATACAGTCACTGTAGAGAGAGCGTCCCTCTTGCTCAACTGGGTTCTTTGAATATTTTGTTCATTCCCACAGTATTTAATAATGAGGCTTTTTATACAGCTATCAATTTGAAACCTTCAAATTAGCAGTCTAAAGTAGATTCCCTAAATCCCTAAGTAGACCCATAGATCCAAGTACATTTTTGTAAGAATACAATTCCACGTATCTTATAGTGTTATTTTAAAAAAAAAACACCCATGTATTTTGTTTCATTTAATTTGAGAGTAATTGAAGTGGGTGATTTTTAGGAACTTTAGTGTCCCAAGTTGTGCTTGGTGATTTTTGAGCCAACAATTCCACGATTATGAAAAAATCTTAAAGATTAAACTGGACTGTGCAAGGATATGTACAGTGTTGTGTATCACAATTCTAATAAGGCGATGTTGGAAATCCCCTGAATGCCCAGCTAGAGCTCAGTTAAATAGATGGACAGATTTACATGATACGCTACATCACCATTAAAAAGAATAGTTAGATTGACTTGGGAAGACCTTTAACAGCGAGTAAAAAGTGAAAGCTTGTTGCAAAGCGTCGTAAACCACATGATTCCATTTGTTTTAATTCCAACAAGAAAGCTGGTTTGGGCCACACAGTGGTGCATTAGTACTGTGGCGTCTTCATTTTGCTTCGCTCCCAATGGAACCTCTAAGAACTTTAGAGTTGGAATAGAACAGAATATATTTTAGATGTGTGTGTTCATTCACTTAAAAGACTACTGAGTCCATGAGGTGCCGGGGACTAGCTTCGATGCTGGGGCTGGAACAGTACCCAGGAGGGCCTTGACTGCAGGGAGAGTATGCTTTAGGATAGGCAGTGAAGAGTAAACAGATGAATTCATGACAGTGAATAAGTGGTAAGAAGGGAAAACGTGGGATGACAGAGACTGATGGTGTGAACAGAGAATCCAGTCTAACCTCTCGAAGTGATATTTGAGCTTGAAGAGTGGGAGAGCAGGAAGGTTGTTGCAGAGGGAATGGCCAGGACCAATGTTTGAGGCTGTAAACAGTTTGATATGTTCTCAGAGTTCAGTGAGGGCCAAAGAGCCAGAATGAGGTCAGAGGGGTGCAAGATAAGGTTGGGGGTGCTGTGTGCTGTGTGTGGTAGTCACCTTGTGGACTGTGGAAGGATCTTCTTCCAGGGACAACGAACGTTGCCATAGGAAAGGACCCCTCTTAAGGCCCTCTGTGCACGTGTTGGGTTGGGGAACTGGACGTGAGCAGCAGAGAGGGAACCGGAAGGGTTGCTGATGAGTTGTGTAGGGGGAAGGGGGAAGGATGACTCGCAAGCGTGGGGTTTGAGCCACCTGGTGGAGATTGGTGTCACTTAGTGAGCTAATAGTTCAGCTGGCAGGGTGCAGGGGAGGTTGTGGATAGATATCAAAAGTGTAATTTGGAACATATAATCGATGTGTGATTTCAGCATCTGAATGGAGTTGTCAAGGGGGTCACTAGGTATTTGAGACTAAGACTCGCTGAGCGTAGGACTGGCTGAGCTGACTTGGGCACTGAGCATAGACAGAAGTGTCAGGACAGAACCCTTGGGCTGTTCCAGTGTGTTAAAGTAAGGGAGATAAAGCCAGCAAAGGGGAAGGAGGAGGGGCTGACCACTGAGATAACGAGGGTGGTGTTACAAAAGAGAGTTTGTGTGTATATATATGTGCACGTATACACAGTGAGAGGTCTAGATTCTAGAAGATATTTAGCAAAATGTCAACTGCGGTTATTTCTGTGTGGTGACATTTTAGGTGAATCTTCTTATTCTAGGCTACTTCTGTACTTTTAGAATTTAATCCAAGATATGAATTACTTTAGTGGAATAAATTCAAAGCACATAATACTTATATGGAGTTATTTTGGCCCTTTTCCTAACCCACCTCCTAATCTGTGATCCAGAGGTAACTACCTCCTTACAGTTCAGTACACATTCTTCCAGACACGTTGCCGATATTTCTAGAAGAATGTATACACATGTCTGTGTAAGGATACATATGTATATTTTTAAGTAACACAAATGTTATACTAAAATAGGCATTTTTTGGTTCCCTAAGCAATAAAAGCAGGAATCCTTTCCAAGTCCATAATATGGATCTACTTTTTTTTATTGTAAAATATTCTAGTTCATGAACATACTGTAACTCATGCATTGGGTTCCACATTGATATACATCCAGGCTATTTTAAATTATTATTATGAATAACTCTGTAGTGAATATCTTTTTATATATATCCTGAATTGTCAGGGAAAAATTACTATAAATTTTAAAGACTTTATTAGAGAGAGAGAGAGAGCATGTGTGTGAGCAGGGAAGGAGGAAATGAGAGAGAGACACACACAGACTCTCCCCGCTGAGTAGGGAGCCCTATGTGGGGCCAGATCCCAGGACTCCTAGGTCATGACCTGAGCTGAAGGCAGATGCTTCACCAACTGAACCACCCAGCTACCCCAGGAAAAAAAATTACTATTTTGGGAAAACAAAAATAGCAAGCCTTCAAATCAAAATAGTACTAAAAGAGGATATAGGAGAAAAAAGCTAATTTGGGTTAAGAATATTAGCCTAATTCCCAGCCCTAATGGAGAATTCACATGGGTCACATGTGAATTAAATGTACATGTTACAGTTGGTCACATGTAACAGGAATCAGGCTCCCACAGCTAAGCCAAACTGGGGTTTGGTTTTTCCCCCACCCGTAAGCAGCAGCCCGAGGGAAGGAGATTTTCCAGGGCTGGTGATGTAATGGCATTAAGTGGCCATTAGAGACCAGGTTCTTTGAGCTTCCTGTTCGGCCATCCTTCATATGGCTTTGGGCTCTGTAGTGATTTTCTGCTCTACTTCTAGGACTCTTGTCTGCACTCCAGGTAGGAAAGGGAGGGATGGGTGAAACGTATAAGATAGATACCAGCAGAATCTACCTTTGGCTTCCTTTTTTTTTTCTAAATTAAGAAAACAATTTTCATGGAAGCCCAAACCTACAGACACTTGTCTCCATTTTATGGACCTGGACTGGGTCACGTGGCCCTCCATAGGGGAAAGGCAATATGGGGAGAATTTAACTGTTGTTGTCTTCTCGTGTGGGGATCTGTACATAAGAAAGGGAGGACAGAGGTTGAGTACGTATCTAGTAATGTCTGTCAAGTCTGAATCAAATTACATGTGCTGAGTGGAGGAAAAAATAAATAAATTGCACGGGTGATTCTGCCTGCCATTCTCTGCGATGAGCATGCCTAGTGCTTGCATTAGGATGGGACAATCTATTCCCTCATTGATATCTGCTCTTATCTGCCTCTTGTTTTTTAAGGATGGAACTGGGCTTAGTCCCAGTCTGGTTGTTAAAGACAATGAAGTTTCCATAGAGCATGCCCCCCAAAGCCAGTTTAGCCACTGTCCCCAGTACTCCACCCAAGAAAGAAATGTGTTCTTTCCAATATCGGAGGAAAAAATAACCTTCTGTGTTTGACTACTGAGATAGCAGCACATTTTCAAACACATGTTAAACCTTTTTTTTTTTTTTAAGGTATTCATTTATTTGAGAGCACGCAGGTGTGCAGGGGGAGGAGCAGAGGGAGAAAGAGAATCCCAAGCAGACTCCCGTTGTGCATGGAGCCCAACTCGGGGCTTGATCCAAGGACCCTGAGATCCTGACCTGAGCCCATATCAAGAATCAGCCACTTCACCCACTCAACCACCCAGGCGGCCATCTTTAGGGGTGATTTTTGACTTTGGCCAGTGTTCACCCAGTGCCCTGACCTCAGCTGCTCTTGGCCATGGAAGATGTAGCCTCGCGGAATGATCTGAGTTAGGGCTGTAGCTGATGAAACATGCTGACTTCATGTCTGCCCACTGAGTTCTGGGGGACCAAGGGATGGGTAGTTCAGGTGGAGCTAACTACAGTTCTTTTTATTTTCTTTCCAGCAGTCCGAGCCACCTGGGGACGATAAAGCTGGCTTGGGCCACACGATGGTGCTTTAGTGGTCTGGCTTACTCCTTTTTCTTCACTCCAAATGGAATCCCTGAGATGGACTAGAACAGAATTTGTTGGTAGTTTCCAGTTGTGTTATTGTCCCTTTGTTCACAAAAGTTAACCTTCTGTATCAAAATTTGGTCAGAAACTGGCAAGTTCGGGATGTTTACCAACTCAGAGTGTTGCTTATTTTTTTTTTTTTAATGATTTCCAAGTAAAACTGATTTTTATTTGAGAAGGGTCCTCAGGTTTTATGGGGGAAAGAAAATCTTAACATTTGTATTCATGCCATTTGGTATATCTCGGAGGGAGGGTTTAATTTGTGATGAAAAGAGCTCAGATGAAAATGGCGTTGTATTTTGAAATAGTTATTTCACTTGATCCACAAATACTCTAGTTTCTCCAGCACTTTCACAAAACTGCCAGCTTGAGCAGAGGGGAAAGACTCACAGGGTACTTACTAAAGTAAGTAAGTACTTACTTACTTTACTTTACTTTACTAAAGTACTTACTAAAGTAAGACTAAGAGCTCTAATAAAGTCTGAGTGCATGGAGTTGGCATATTCAGTTGAGTGAATTTATTTTGGAAAAATAAAATCTAATTTGAGGCCATTTACAAAGTAACTATTCATGAATTGGATAAGTACAGGTAAAGACCATGGACTGAAACGGTTTATTTGTTGTATAACTTAGTGGTGTAATATAGCCTATGTATTATGTATTTAATCTGCCAAAACAAGTATTTACAACTCCAGTGTGTCATCTTTTTTATTTAGGATTTTTTTTAAAGATTTTATTTATTTATTTGACAGACAGAGATCACAAGTAGGCAGAGAGGCAGGCAGAGAGAAGGGGGGAAGCAGGCTCCCCTGCTGAGCAGAGAGCCCTATACGGGGCTCGATCCCAAGATCCTGAGATCATGACCTGAGCTGAAGGCAGAGGCTCAACCCACTGAGCCACCCAGGCGCCCCTATTTAGGATTTTTTTTTTAACAAGCTATAGTTTAGTATATTGCTATAAGCTTCACAGAGTGTAAGAGTGTTTTTTCTTTAAGCCCAAAGGGTCTAATTAACCTCATTCCATTTGGGTTATCTGGTTTAGGGCTCACAATTCCCGGTGACCTGGAGTTTTGTGGATTTCAGTCCTGTTACATTGACTGCCTTCAACAGAGGACATCTAAAGAGTATATATGATTTCTGGTAACGGGTAAACATATATTGGAGAGCTGTCCTCTCCAAAGCCTTCAGTGAGCTCATGTGGTAGAGGTTAGGATGGGTAAGGTGTGATCTTAGTAAGAACTTAGTCTTAAGGCACCACGTAACTGAAAAATCTCCAGGCTGTGTGTGACAATTGCCATAAATGAGGTGTACACTGAGGCACCAGCCGGGGTGTGAGGAGGGAGAGGTCCTTGTTATGGGGGTAACTGAGGACAGCTTCCTGGAGGAAAAGCGTATCTGAGCTCTGGAAGGATGGGGAAGGCTTCTCTCGGGTTGGCAGAGATGGTCTAACAAGACTGGTGGAACTGAGCCAGAGGGATGCAGAATTTGTTTGAAGCTGTAATACTACGGGGCATTATTGGAAATTAAGACCCAAAATGCCTTTACTGCCTTCACTAGAAGGATTTATTCTTTGGTGGGAATGAGTCACTGAAGACTTAGCAGAGAATGATAAAGGAACACAGTGGTTTAGGAAGATTAATCCACCAGTTGTATGAAGACCGAATGCAATCTACCCAGAGGTTTTTACAGCAGTGAGGTCTCCCTAGGACGGAATGCAAAGGAACAGGTGTGCTAGCTCACGGCAGGTAGAGGATTTTAAGGGCTAAGCTTGAGGATGAGTTGATGTAGGTTCCAAAAACCATGAACTTGAGATATTGGGGGATATCTCTTTAGAAATACTCCCCAGAAAGCCTTTATTCAACATTGTCTTAGTCTGCAAATCCTTACTGAGTGCTGTTTGCACAGCCTGAGCTCTGTGCATGGTGCTGAGGGTTCAATGTTGTTATTGTCAAGGGCCTCAGGGAGCTCGCTGTCTGATAGGGACAATGACACAAACACAGAAAGCAGCTTGGAGCTGCATTCACCTCCTCTCTACTGAGAGCAGCCCCGTGCCTACTCAGGGAATTCTGGGACCAAGCTGTGGCCTTGACCTCATTTGTGATTTCCAACATTCCTCTGCACTGTAACCTGCTGTCCTCCACATCAGATCTTCCCAGTATTTACTATGATCCGCAACCCCCTTCCCTGTGGATTATCCCCTGGCCTCTGTACTGTGTGTGTGTGGGTGTGTGTTGTTGACATACAATGTAACATTCATTTCAGGTGTGCAACTTAGTGGTTTGACAACTCATTCTATTATGCTGTGTTCACAAGTGTAGCTACCATGTGTCCCTACACATCACTACTACAGTATCATTGCCTGTATTCCTTATGCTCTGTTTATTCCCATGACTTACTCATTCCATAACTGGAAGCCTGCATCTCCCTTTCCCCTTCACCCAATTTGCACAACCCCCCTGACCTCCTCCCCTCTGGCAACCACCTGTTTATAGTTCTGATTCTGTTTTTTGTTCATTTATTCATTTTTTAAGATTCCATTTATGAGTAGAATATATGGCATTTGTCTTTCTCGGTCTAATTTCACTTAGCATAATACTCTCATGGCCCATCCATGTCTCAGATGACATGATCTCACCCTTTCTGATGGCCATGTGTTATTCCATTGGCTCTATTCCTATAGCACGTCTTCCTTATTCATTCGTCTATTGAAGGACACCTACCTTGCTCCCGCATCTTGGCTATTGTAAATAATGTTGCAATAAACACAGGGGTGCATGTATCTTTTCAAGTTAGTGTTTTCCTTTCCGCTGGGTAAATAACCCCTAACAGGAGAAATATTGGGTCATATGGCATCTCCGTTTTTAAGTTTTTTTTTTTTTTAAAGATTTCATTTATTTATTTGATAGACAGAAATCACAAGTAGGCAGAGAGGTAGAGAGAGAGAGGAGGAAGCAGGCTGTCCGCAGAGCAGAGAGCCCGATGCGGGGCTCGATCCCACGACCCTGGGATCATGACCCGAGCCGAAGGCAGAGGCCCAACCCACTGAGCCACCCAGGCGCCCTCCGTTTTTAAGTTTTTGAGGAGTCTCCATACTGTCTTCCACAGTGGCTGTACGAGTTTGCATTCCCACAACAGTGCACGAGCGTTCCCTTTCCTCCACATCTGCACCGACACCTGCTTCTCATCTTCTTGATTTTAGCCAAAATAATAGGTGTGAGGTGATGTCTCAGTGTGATTTTGTTTCACATTTCCCTGATGATGATGTTGAGCATCTCTTCATGTGTCTGTCCCCCATCTGTACTTCTTTTTTTTTTTTTTAAGATTTTATTTATTTATTTGATAGAGATCACAAGTAGGCAGAGAGGCAGAGAGAGAGGAGGAAGCAGGCTGTCCGCAGAGCCGAGAGCCCGATGCGGGGCTCGATCCCACAACCCTGGGATCATGACCCGAGCCGAAGGCAGCGGCTTTAACCCACTGAGCCACCCAGGCGCCCCTGTACTTCTTCTTTAGAAAAGTTTCTGTTCAAGTCCTCTGCCTTTTTCCCCCCATTTTTTTCCTCCCCATAGCACATACCCTCCCCAATCGATTGTTGTGGAGTTTTTTTGATGTTGAGTTGTATGAGTTCCTTGTATGTTTGTATATTTTAAATATTAACCCTTTATTAGATACATCACTTGCAAATATCTTCTCCTGCTCAATACATTCTTTTTGTTTTGTTGGTGGTTCTTTTTGCTGTGCAAAAACTTTTTGTAGTCCCAGTAGTTTACTTTTGTTTTTGTTTCCCTTGCCTGGGGAGACCTATCTAGAAAAATGTTGCTATCTTTGATGTCAGAGAAATTATTGCCTGTGTTCTCTTCTAGGATTTTCATGGTTTGGAATCTCACATTTAGGTCTTTTTTTTTTTTTAAGATTTATTTATTTATTTATTTGGCAGACAGAGATCACAAGTAGGCAGAGAGGCAGGCAGAGAGAGAGGGAGAAGCAGGCTCCCCACCAAGCAGAGAGCCCAATGAGGGGCTCGATCCCAGGACTCTGGGATCATGATCCGAGCCGAAGGCAGAGGCTTTAACCCACTGAGCCACCCAGGTGCCCCTCACATTTAGGTCTTTAACCCATTTGGAGTTCATTTTTTTCTATGGTGTTTGGAAGTGGTCCAGTTTCATTCTTTGGCACGTAGCTGTCCTGTTTTCCCAGCACCATTTATTGAAAAGATGGTCTTTTCGCCATTGTATAGTGTTGCCTCCTTTGTCATAGATTAGTGAATCATACAAATGGGGGCTTATTTTGGGGTCTCTGTTCTGTTCTAGTCTGATCTATGTGTCTATGTGCCAGGACCACACTATTTTGATTACTACAGCTTTGTAGTGTATCTTGAAATCTGGAATTGTGATACTTGCAGGTCTGTTCTTCTTTCTCAGTATCGCTCTTGTCACACAGGGTCATCTTTGGTTCCATACAATTTTAGTATTTGTTCTAGTTCTGTGAAAAATGCCATTGGTATTTTGATAGAGATTACGTTGAATCTGTAGATTCTTTTGTGGGCTCCAACTTACGCTGGGGGTTCCAGCTCACTTTTTTTTTTAAGATTTTATTTATTTGACAGTGCACAAGCGGGGGCAGCGGCAGGCAGAGGGGGAGAGAGAGAAACAGGCCACCCCCCCCCCCCCACTGAGCAGGGAGCCCGATGTGGGGCTCAGTCCCAGGACCCTGGGATCATGCACTGAGCCAAAGGCAGCCGCTTAACCCACTGAGCCACCCAGGTGCCCCTCCAGCTCACTCTTGATCTCCGCATTCTCTCTCCCTCCTCCCTTCCTGATTGCCCCCCCCCCCCCCCCCCCCCCCCCCCCCCCCCCCGCAACTGCCCTGCCAATGGACTTTGAGCCCTAGTACCAGACAGAGCCTGCTTAATCACTGCCACAGCTGTATAGGGTCAAAACTCTGGGACAAACCCCTTCATGGACATGTGTTGGTATCCCCTTCGTGGTTCTGCTGCTGAATCCTGGGCCCTCATCCACAGGGCGACAGTCCTTCTGTTCCCACAAGAACTTAACATATGCTTCAAAAGAATAATTCACACTTATGGATGTTTCAGTGGTTTTTGCCACTTTTCTCAATCCCGGTGTCATGAACTCAGGCAGGACTAGAGGTCTTAGCCTTTACAGTCAGTGTCCCCACGTATGTGATAGGAGTCTGTGAACCTGGACACGTTTAACAGCATAAACAGACGTCTTACGGAGTGTGGTGACTGCCTGTTTTCCAAGAGTTAGTCGTCTACTAGTAGACATGAGCTCCTTAACAGCAGAGAACTTGTCTGTTCTCTTTACATTTTATTTCAAACCCTGGGCAACACCTGACACATAGGAAACACTCAAATACTTGCTGACGGGATGGGGACTCCATTGGAATCCTAAGCGTTTAACCTCTGGAATTTTCTTGAACAAAGCCCCCTCATCTATATAGAGAAGTTCTCATCCATCAAAACTAAACCTAGGTATTGCCTCCTTTCATTTTCTCAATGAGCTATTTTTATTTTTATTATATATTTTTAAAGATTTTATTTATTTATTTGACAGAGACAGAGAGGGAACACAACAGGGGGAGTGGGAGAGGAAGAAGCCAGTTCCCTGCTGAGCAGGGAGCCTGATGCGGGGCTTGATCACAGGACCCCGGGATCATGATCTGAGCTGAAGGCAGACGCTTAAGGACTGAGCCAACCAGGTGCCCCAGTAAGCTATTTTTAATACCTCCATTATTTTATAACTAAACATTTTTCCATCTGTTTTACCAGACTCTGAACTCTAAGGAAAGATATGTTACTGGGTCACTTCTGTATCTCTAGCATAATACACAGCACCGGGCAGGGTAGATTTCACAAATATTTAAGTGACCATTACTATTTCTGGAGTTTCTCCAACTCCCATAGACTAAACTAGCTTTTATGAAGGCTAGGGGGGCCTGGGTGACTTAGTCGGTTAAGCCCAGCGGCTGCTGAGGGCTCAGGTCATGACAGGCTCCCTGCTTGGCGGGGAGTCTGCTTCTTCCTCTCCCCTGCTCCCACCCCTGTTCATGTGTGCACACGCATGCACGCGCTCTCTCAAAATCTTAAAAAAAAAAAAAAAGTGTAGTTCTATATGGGCTAGCTCAGGTAGACAGCTCAAATCTTAGAAATTTGCAACTTCTAGTATTAGTTAATAAGGAATGTGAGGCTCATGTCCCTCTTAGCATAGGACATCAACCCAGGCAAAATTGCAAAATTTTTCCTTTTGTTGTTCAGTGCTCAGGAGTCACACACCCAAATGCCTTCGGGGCCAGCTGGGTGTATTGGCTGAAGGCAGATGGGTGAGTCCTAACTGTGGCTGGCAAATGTGAGAGCGCAGGTCTCTTCCCCAGGCTCCAGTGCATGCCAACGGCAAAGGTAGGTAGGTGCCAGGAGCTTGGAGCAAGCTTGGTCTCCCCCCAGGCTGCCAACCGTAACCTGACCTCAGAAGACGCCTTCACTCCCGGTGAGTGGCTCCTAAGAGCCCAACTGCTTGCCCTTGTGCTGTCATTCCAGTGTCCCCCGCCCCCAAGCTTCTTAAACCTGCAAATCGATCGCTTTTACTCTCTCCCATGTCTGAAAAGTCAAGGGATATTTTAGGAGACTGTAGTCTCATGAGAGTGCTTATTTCTTTGTGTGCCTTGGACTAGAACTCTTCCTTAAATATGTGAATGTAACTGATTTTGAAAAAAGTCCCCGTAATAAAAACACACACTTATACAAAGAAAGTAGGACATGTACTGGGGTGAATGCTTACCATGTGCAAGCAGCTCTTTCACTTTGCAGCAAATTATTTGGCTTTGCTCTAAGACAGATTTTATATTTTTTTAAAATTTTTAAAAGATTTTGACAGAGATCACAACTAGGCAGAGAGGCAGGAGGAAGCAGGCTCCCCGCTGAGCAGAGACCCTGATGCAGGGCTTGTTCCCAGGACCCTGAGATCATGATCTGGGCCTAAGGCAGAGGCTTTAACCCACTGAGCCACCCAGGCGCCTCTCTTTTTAAGCATGAATTGATTCCACTGTTTAAAATGAAATCCCAGTGGGTTAGGAGGAGACTCTTCAGAATGTCCGCTCATCCCCAAAAGCTCTGGGCCCCATTCAGATGGCTAAATTGAGATTCTCCCTTCTGTGCCACCTCCTCTTCCCTTCCCCCTCCTGCCCCATCCCTGTTACTATCCAGGAATTTAAGCAATTTCCTAAGTGGACTTTGAGCACATCTTTTGGACTTGGGTGTTTTTTTTTTTTTAGATTTTATTTGACATCACAAGTAGACAGAGAGGCAGGCAGAGAGAGGGGGGGAAGCAGGCTCCCGGCTGAGCAGAGAGCCCGATGCGGGGCTTGATCCCAGAACCCTGAGATCATGACTTGAGCCGAAAGCAGAGGCTTAACCCACTGAGCCACCCAGGCGCCCCTGGACTTGTTCTAACATCACCGTTCAGAACCACCCCAATCCGTGATCCTGTTGGACAACCTTGACCTCTGTCTCTGTGGGGCTTCCTCGTGGTCAAGTCTCCGCTCAGCTGCCAGTCCTGAGCTGCAGCAGCCTCCCCTCCACCCGTCTGGGCACTCCTGGTGGGAAGGCTGCGGCTCTGAGCATCCGATGTGGTTTCTGCCTAACTTGGTCCACTCAGCCAGGCTAGGGCTCCTTTCTCGGGTTATTCTGTAGAGCAAATCTGTTCCTTATAATCATTATATCCTCTGCTCACCTAACCGGTCTAAAATTTTTCTTGTAATAACCATTTTCTGAAACAGTTTAACTTGGTAGATGAATACCATGTAAAGGTCATAATGTTACATAAAAGGCCATGCATTGCTTATTGAAATGAAGAATTAAACATTTAAAATTACTAAAATATCCCTTTATTAAAAAAAAAATTCCTGAGTAATAAGTCATTCGGAATACCACGCAGGCACACATTTTAATGTCTTTGAACCAAATAAGAACAATCTCAACATGCTTTGCTTTAGTGTAAAAATCAATTTATTATACAACAATCATACAGAATGCTTATCTATCTACAAAGAAAAATGGCTTCTCCTGCCTCCCTGTCCACCCCAATCATGATATTATGTTCTCAAGTATTTTCAAAGGAAAACCAAAAAGTGATATCCTCATTTTCTAAATAAGGAAGTCCCCAGAAACATCATAAAATGATATGGAGAAATCAGAATGGTCTCTTACCTACAAAGTGCTGTTCTGCCCATCACAGTAAGTATCATTGTTGCTTTACAAATAAAAAGGAATACTTCTCTAATGGGGTTAGGGAGGACCTTCCCTCAATATGCCTAAATGCTTCAATCTATCATTGTGATGGGTTGAAAATGTCACTTCATTTCCATTTAACATTGTTTTTTAAAAAAAATTAGAATTTTTAACATGTGCTTATAGTATTATATATTTTCATACTTATTAAGAGTAAAAGGAAATTTAGGGAAAAAGTTTTCATTTTTCTAACAGTATATAGGCTGTTTTTTTAAACTGCTTTAAGAAAGTCACATTAAGTGTAGACATTTTGCTTTTTAAAGTTTCAACACTTAATGACAGGTTACAATAGTTACCTGATCCAGTTATTGTGGCTAAGAGTTCATAGCTCTGTGTATTTGTATCAGTCCTTGAATGGTTTAAGGCTAGAAGTGTTTGATTAGAATTAAAGACCCAACGGGAAGCAGGGTCCTGAAGCCTCTATGTTGAGCTGGGAAGTGCAAACTACCCCAGTTTTTCCCCTTTGAGAGGTTTCCCCCTGCCTTCTACTTAGGGCTGGGGGGCTCGGTCACTCTGCTGAAGGATGGCTTCTCTCCTTTCCCGGCCAGTACCAAGTGCAGGGAAACAGCAAAGCGGCAGGTAAACGCAGAGCGGGGAGACTTAAGCGCCTCCCTGACACTGGAGATCCGGCTGCCAACGACGAATGCCCGGTGAGGTCCGGCTTCTCCCTGGGTCTCACTTTCCCCGGGATGTACTTTGAGAACAGATCTTTAGCCCGCACTTGGGACCTAAAACTGAACTAGAGTCCAGTTCCTCTGAGGGGCTTAGTCCAACCTGTGTTTTGTTGCAGAGGAGGAACCAGAGGCCAGCCCGTCTTTTGAAATGAGTTTCTGGGAGAGAACGAAACTCAGAGCAATACTGTTAGGATTGGATAGAAGGAAGTGGGGACGAAGCACCCTAGAAAAATCAGTTTTAAAAAACTTTTTAGAAAAGTAAATACAGAGTAAGTGGGCGTCAGAAATGTGTGTTGGATAAAAACGGACCAGGGGCCCGCATGTTACACGTACATGTATGCACAGAGTCCCTACCCCGCCGACCAGCTAAGGCCTGTCACCTTCCGCAAAGCAGGCCGGGTCCTGAGAGGGTAGTGGACGGGCGTGGGAAGGGAGAAAACACGATCAGGATCTGTGTTCAGTGTCGTACCAGAGTCCGCACTCTTTTTTTAAACAGGGAAAAGAATTTTAACACTGGAAATCGAGGGGGCAAGAAGGACAGAAAGGCACTCCCGGACAGACCGGACGGGGCCCAGGCAGCGGTAAGCGTGCCTTTCTGGCTCTTGCACATCTGACCTCAACATTATGAACTACAAGTTGTTTTAAAGAGAAGGAAGGAAAAAGAAAACGTCTACCGTGGCAAGTCTTACGGGTATAAATCTTCCTCACATCTTCAAAAACTACTGTTTCCGTTCTTGGTGCAAGTGAATAGTAAAGGTCCAATACTTAGAAAAGAAAATATTACTGCTGCTCTCCTCTTCTTTTGTGCTTGTTCTCAGGAGGAAGCGTGTTACCTGGGCAGGGGAGGGATGTGCTGAGTTCGCCGAATTGGCACTTTTCATTGAGGTTCATTACCAGCCCCTGGCTCAGCGCTGGTCTTTCCATCATCCTCCTCTTCCCATTTTCAAAAAGCTAACCTCCAAAGAGCGACGCAGTGTCTGGGGGTCTCACTCGCAAGCAGGACCACAAGAAGTAGTGGGCAAACTCAACATCTGTTTTGCTCCAACGGCTCTGATCTATAAATAGGCCAGTGCCTTCTCCTTCTAGGGAAAAGGGAAGATTCCTTGATAAGAAAGGAAACAGGCAGCCAGATTTAGATCCTGCTTTCAGAGCTGAGCAAGGTGTCTGTTCACAACATAACCTGGGGGAATTTAACATAGGAGGTAGACAGGAATATATGAATAGTCACGGAAACCAAAATAAAACAGAGGAACGACTCCAATCCGAAGCCCCTGAGCTAGGAGGATTTGGCAGGTTTTTTCCTCCTTAGAAAAAGGAATTGTCAAAATAAAATACAAATTTCATTAGCATATCACTAAGTTGAGACTTAGAGTCTGTCAAATTCCTACACTACCTTCAAAGTTTTACTAGGTTTCCCTGTTTTCTGTGTATAATCCATTTTAATATTTTCTGGGGTTGGGACAAATGGACTGCTGACTATTGCTTAATAAGGACTAATAAGCAATTATTGCTTAATATAGATTAAGACCCTGTAGTTAGAAGGTAATTGACATTTTGTTTTCAACATTTTAATCTAAATAAAACGTTTTATTTGAAGACTGGCTTCAGAAGACAAGGCTCCATGTTTCCTGGCTTTGTGTGCGTAAGGCGTTACAGAGACAGTTTCTGGTGAGGGGTTCAGTTTGTGGGGAGGAGGACAGAGAAGCTGCACCAGGTCTGAGGTGACGCGGTGGTGCTGACGGAAGCAATGTTAACAGATTAACCTAATAGCAATATATTAATACATTCCAGGTACAAATGATTTATAAACTCAAAAGAAATTAGTTTATGCTAAAACATATATAACTTTCAATTCAGTCTTTGCTTTAAAACAAGCGAATCTGTTAGGCTATTATATATGCTTTGTCTGTCAGTTGACATTTACTGTGCTTTCTTGTTGATGACCCCATTAGTGGCGGTGAAGTAGGCTTTGGAAAAACCATTCTTCACTTCTTTCCCAGCAGGTGGCTCTTCCGTATTTTTCTTCACTGGCTTTTTCCGGTATGTCTGTTGGATGTGTCGATTGCAAAGAAGGAAAAGGAGAAAGGATTCTTGAATAAGATTTTGTCTCTGACATGGCATATAATCTAAAACAGCTCATGATAAATACCATGGACAAGTAAGAATTTTTGTAATAGGACAATTTTTAAGCTAATGGTTAAAAATAAAAGGGTAAAAACCAAGACAAATCTGAATTTCCATGAAAAGTTATTTCTTTCACCTTATCCACGTTGGTTAGGATTCACATGTTATGGGATGAGCGCCCAAATTATTCTGCATTAGTTGCTTCCTTGTAGTTCCTA
Organism: Taxidea taxus jeffersonii; assembly: GCA_003697995.1. Taxonomy (NCBI): domain Eukaryota; kingdom Metazoa; phylum Chordata; class Mammalia; order Carnivora; family Mustelidae; genus Taxidea; species Taxidea taxus. The sequence goes on from ML100161.1 coordinate 36,124, forward strand.
AAACTGAGATACTTTCCAATTCAAGCTGAAAAAGTGCTGTTATTTTAAAAGTACCAGTACCTTGGGTTCTGGCTTGATATGAGTTTTGGCATATCCTTCCTAATTCTGACAAAATACCTGATTTCATCTCATTTTTGCCTTTTTTTTTTTTTTTTTTTAAGCTATGGTATTAACAAGGGTCAAGACTGAAATTATAAACTCTAAAGGAGTAAGACTCCCTTTAAACGACAAGTAGGGATGACGTCCTGGGTGCCCATCACCCACCCTGCTGGGCCACACGCTCCTCCTCGTCAAGTACCACATGGACTCCCTGAGCTTTCCTGGAACGGTCTGTTTCTGGTTTTGTTTGGGTGGCTTTGTTTGGTTCCGTCAGTGGTTATTTCTTTAGAGATTCTCAAAGGACACTTGTATCTCTTATAAAAGACAAAGCCTAGCCAGTCCCGTTTCAGAAACACAGGGGCTTAAAAACCTGTCAGAGGTTCAGGCTCCCACAGCTGGACTCTGTTTGAAGCCTCTGCGGGTTAACTTTCAGCAAACACAAACTAAAAAGGAAAGCACTTGTCTGAAGAAATATCCTTGACTATAATTTCGAAAGTGCTGTTTTGAATATAAATGTATTTTCTCATTTCTTTTTCATGGAGCTTACTTTCCCTGCCCCCCACCCCTCAACCAATGCACACAGGAGAGTAATTTAAAATCCACGGCCACCTGAGGCCTGTGCCCTGCTACGGCTTTCATCAGTTTTTTGTCTTAACGCAGTTGCTTTGAAATTGTGCTCTGAAGCTCTGTTCCATTTAAATTGTTGATTAAAAAGAAAATGACCATGAAGAAAAGCCAATGTGACCTTTCCACAATGGCTGGCCTCAAAAGAATTTTTTCCAAATAATTTATAGTATCACAGTGCTGATACAGAAACAATCTTTTAATACTAAATTCATTTAGCTCCTGTTTTTCTCCATTCAAACAGATTTCCTGCGTTCACTTAGAAGACTTTGGTAGCTTGGGGCAAATACATCAACCAAATGTGTGACCTGACTGAACCCTAATAAAATGCCCACTAGGCTGGAATAGGAGTTATCCTTCAAGGGGAGGATTCGGGGCATGGAACTAGGAATGCAGGCTTCTCTGTTTCCTTTGGGTGCCTCTGTTCCACGCAAGTCTGTGCTCTGTTATTTCATTGTTTATGTAAGGCAAAAGCCCAGTCTACTATGTTTTGCCACGGAAGACTTCCAGGTCACTTACCTGCACGTAAAAATTTAAGAAGAGGATGACTAACGTCAGCATGTAGGAAGACTGGAAGATGAGGCAGCCCAGAGGGAAGCCGCAGGGCTTCACCACTGCGCTCATGGTGTGCGTGATGGTGAGCACAAACTGCACCTGGTGGGGACGGGGGGAGCGGGGTGGGGGGAGAGGCGGCAGGTGAGGCAACCGGGCAAGCCATAGAAAATCCATCTTGCAATGTTATATGCTGAGAACTCAACTTCTAGTGCTAAGATTTGCAAAAATAAGATGCTGAAGCAACCCCCCATCCTATCCAGACATTTTACCTGAACGACACTAGTCGGCAGATACACTTGCCCACTAGTTTTCTCATGGAAGAGTAGCAGTTGAATTCTTTAGATAAAAACGAATCGGTTAAAATGAGTGTCTGGGTTATAGCATCTACATTTCAAAGCAAGGAATAAGCTAACTGTATCCACAGAGGACATTTTAAAACACCGGGTTTAATGCTTAAAAGGTTAGTTTTAGAGAAATAGGCAGCCTCCTCGCCCAGAAGAGCCTCTGTCGAGGATGACAGATTCCTTTCCTCCGTCCCTGAGAATATTTAGGTGCTTCCCAGGAGAAAAGCAGAAAGGAGGGGTGACATACCAGCTGAGCCTGTGTGAGGTATTTCTTCCACCAGAGATACCTGTGCATAGACGGGAACACGGAAAGGCCGTAGTAGGAGTACATGAGGATGTGGATGAAACTGTTCAGGGTGGGTCCAAAGAAGCCTGTAACCGTACAGTGTAAAAATTACTGTTCGTTTTTATCGAACGAGATTGGTTCTTCCTGTGTGTCATCAGGGAAGGTGAGTAACAGCTCCGCTACCATCATCTACCAGAATTTCACACTGGTGAGTTCACCTTCGTTTCTGTGCTATTAGTCCAGCAGGATTTGGCAAAAGTCGCCGAGATAGGACAAAACTGGGATGGTTTTTCAGCCAGGGTATCAACCAAACAGGTAATTCCTGACTTGCAAAGGTTTTACTGTCTCTTACACCGTCATTACTGCCCACAAATTGGGGAGAAAATGAAACGTTTGCTTAAACCTGGTGGCGGAGTTCCTTGAGAGAGAAATGCCTCCACTTTCGCTAAACCTGGGATGAACCATTCTGGTCGTGGGAAGAGGGCTGCGAGTACGAGGCTGAACAAAGCCCTGAAGAGTCCAGGAGGGTATGTTGCTCTTTATGATTCAACCTGAAAGGGACCTTGGAAGCAGGCGATGCTGGGGGAGAGTGAGGGGGAAGGTCCTGCAGGAGAGAAAGCTGGGACAGAAGAGGGATCAGTGAGTGAGATTTCCCAGTGGCTGGGCCATCTCATGGAATATCTAAAATCCAGTTTTAGCATCTATCCTGTGCCCTCCCTTCCTTTGTGAAGTCCCTATAGCTGCCATCAACAGGGGGTGACCGGTGTTTCAGGAAACCAAAGGAAAAAACTAAGTTCGATGTTGGCTCAACTAGGAAGCAAAAGAATTTAGCTGTAAGAGGTCAGATGTCAGAGACGGGTTCTTTGCTGGAGAGCGGGGTACTCACGGTCGTGAGGATTAAATCCATACATACATGCACAGTGCTTACAACGTGCCTGGCAAAGTGAACACTACTTACATGCCACCTTGGGGTCCAGATGGAGCTGAGTCCTGCCCTTGGAGGGGCTGTAGAGCTAGAGGACCCCTAGAAGCCGGGTTCCCTTGGATGTATCTGTTTTACCTTATAAATTTTGTCATCTGGAAAAGGGGCAGGACGTGATTGACTGAATAATACTGTATAAACTGAAAAGTTCTGCACCTATGCCGGTTGGCCAATTTAAATTCTCCAGCCTGGTTTTTCAGTTCTAGATCAGAGGTCTGGTTAGATAAACGCAAATCAATGAGTAAGAAATGAAAACACTCACATCCAGTAAGTCCTCCACAAACACTGGCAGGCTAACTTTGTACGGGGCTTGGATTTACATGAAAACAGAGTTCCAGAGAACCAGCTAGCATGTCAGTGGGATTTCTTTACTCCCCCGAGTTTTCATTACCACGAATGCATGGAAATGGACTATTTGCTGCTTATAATTTTATAATATCTTAGGTTCATGAGAAATTGTCAAACACAGCATCTTAACAGGAATCTGATGTCTTCAAACAGAGATTATGTGAGACTGTCGTTCAGATGCTTAGTGATTGTAATGAGAGCTGACAAACACTTAACCTTTTACTTAAGTAAAAAATACTTAACCTCGATAATTCTTTGGTATTGAGTACAGCGTAAGTCTATCGTGGTCTTAATAACAAAACTGAAGACACTAGAGTCGGTCTAGGAGAGGTATAAAAAGCTCACCTCTTTCTGATTCCCGCACCGCCAGCAATTTCCTTCTTTACACTCTGGTTTCAATTTACGTCTTCATGGTCACTGATACTTTTTAAAATGTCAAGAATGTTTGGAATATATCTCTAAGACCCCAAAATCATTTTGACTTAAGTTTTTACCTGTTCTGAGTTTTCACAGAACATTTTTAGATTTGGGGATATGAGACAATCAGAAAGTACTGCTGTCTCTTTTGCAGGTCATAATGAGCCCATTAGTGAACCGTGAAATTGCCGTAGTGCGAGTCATAAGCTTTATTAAAAAGTGCAACAGAATTAACCGCAACAACAGAACCCAAAAGTGCATCCTCCAGAACTAGGGGAAATAGTTTCTGAAATTCTTGTTTCATACAAAGTATATACATGTAAAGAGGCTGGGATATAATGTGTATTGTGGTTCTCAGTTAAGAAAAAAAATACTGAAAGCACAGAGAGATGTGACCTTAATTCTTCAGAGTGGGAAGGTGAGCCCTAGGAGTTGAAGTGACCCCAATCTGCAGCACCACCAGGTGGGGACTGTGGAAGGTACCAGATTTATTTCTGCATGTGTCCTTGAGCCCCCAGGCTTGGAGTACAATTGCTCCAGCTGGGGTACATGCTCCTGGCCCTCAGACCTTTGGTGCATGGAAAAGTGTTTTTAAAATTTAAGGTAATACTCAGATTTTGCCAGAATCAAAGACTAGATAGCTAAATGGCCACTGGCAAACGGGTGCTCCTCTGTGTAACACACAGCGCCCCCTCCCCCGCGGCCTTCCTTTTCTCTCTCCTGATCCATGTGCAATATTCAAAACACTTATAGAGGTCATAGAAGACCAACTATAGAGACCTGAAAAATCAGTGAAAGCACTTACTTTGCCCACAAGGTATCCAGTTCAAAACACACCACCAGATGTTAAACATGGAGGCATGATGGTATACGTGAAGAAAAGTAATCTGGCTGGTTTTTTTCCGCAAGACAAAGAAAATTGTGTCCAGGAACTCTACTGATTTGGAGAAGTAGTACCACCATAACACCTTGGCTACCTGTAAGGATGTGGAAACAGGAAAGAGAAAAGGTGAGCAACGAAAATGCCCATCCTGCTGCCCTACCTACCTCTCGGTAACCTGGGGGACACTGGGTTTCACTAGTGTGCATTTCTCTCTCCATCACACAAGCACCCTCCTGGCCTCTCTACCTCCAGCTTCTCCTTATTCCCAGCAATCCACTCCACTCTAGTGAAAACGAGTTAGGCCTCCAACACACAGATCTGATCAAGGGAGTCCTGGGTACCTGCAGAGCACAGCCTCCTTCCCCGGTTTGCCCTGGCTGCTATTTCCAGCACCCCTCTCTGGCCACACTCCCCAACCCCTCGGGGCACCACACTGCACCCCTCCCTGAGCATACCACCCTATGCTGTCCAGGTGCTCTGCTTCCTGTAACTGGGCTTCCTAGCACCCTCTTCCCCACATCCATGCTCCTTTCCCCTGGAACTCTACCTAACCCTCTGCTTGCTTTGCTCAGGCCTCATCAGCTGCTCCTTCAAAATCAAGATGGCGTATGAAGTGTTGACCCACTGCACTGTGCACCTGAAACTAATATTACCCAGTATGTTAACTAACTGGAATTCAAATAAAAACCTAAAATCAAAATGCTCTTCCTCCGCACTGAAGTGGTGGGTCCAGATTCCCCCTTCCCTTCCCTCCTGAGCCCCTTACAAAGTCTCAGGTAGAGGGCGAATACTTGAAAGGCGCTGGGGTTTTAGTGCTAACAATGAAACGTATGAGGGAGTGTGTACAATAGGAACTTTGATGCGAGAATATCATGCTCTGCTGTCTGCTTCCTGAGAACATAATAAGGTGTGGTGGCTTCCACCCTAATGTTTGAGGGTATAGTTAAACTTCAGATATTAAGCCAAATAGAAATTTGTATGTTAACCCAAAAACATAATGGTCAGTGATAGAAATAAAATGGGTGCCAAAAAAAAATGGGTGCAGAGAAATCTATATACCCTATTTTGTATTATAGCTTTGAAGATTTTTTAAGAAAGAGTTTAAAAATGTACATCTTAAAGACTTTAAAAGACTTCTATCTAATAAGCATTTTTTTTGTTATGGAAATTATCAAACACCCACAAATTCAAGGAGGGTTAAGTATAAAGAACCTGTGTATCACTAAGCTTCAGAGTTTTCAATATGATTCCAATTTGTTGAATCAATTCTATTTCTAAACATTTTTATGGGGGTGTAGCATTATTATAAGCAAATGCAAGCAGGGCAGGGGAGCGGCAGAGGGACAAGACGGTGAGCTGGACGTGGTGCTCTATCCCAGGACCCCGAAATCAAGAACTGAGCAGAAGGCAGATGCTTAACTAAGTCACCCAGGTGCCCCATTATGAAGTTTCCCCATTCACTTTTCACCCAACAGTTTTGTCACTTATGGATGACTGCTGAACACATCCACTGTTTCACTAAGACTTGCAAAAGAATGATTTGCTAATTCTCTCCTTAGGTATTTTCCCTCTTCTATAGAGAAGAGCTCCTAATTCACATATGAAAAGCAAAGATAAATGTTTCTTTCCCTTTAACTTTTTTCCCCTAGAAGGAGCTGGTGTTCTAGCAACCTTCAGACAGCAACAGTGTGTTTTTTAGTATCATTTTAAACTCATGGTTTTTAAACAAATGTATCTCAATCCATTCCAGTCAGTAATCTTTTTGAATTGTCCCATCCTGAGCACTGGGAGTCCCCTTCAAGGTGGCTCCTAGATCTTTTTGTAATGATCCGAGTAGTCCTGGACAGCTTGCTTACTTTCTGTCACAAGATGTCCTGGATTCTGCTTATACACTTTTCCCACCCCAAACCGGGAATTGGCCAATTCTCTAAGAACCCTAATCCCTTCTGGTGGAAAATTATATTTAGAAAGCACAATCTGGGTATTCATGCTCATTGCACTGGGTTGTCAGAGACTAACTAGGCCTTTTCTGGAGATAAGAGCTAAAAACACATTTGTTTTTAGAATAAAATTAATTCTGACATTTCCAATTTGAATCTGATTAATGTTAGAAAAGAGATACTAATAAAAAAGTTAAACTATGTTTCAAACAGTAATTGTAATGATATTAACATTATGTACTTACTTTATTCTACAGTGTACCTATAATAGTCTCCAAAAAGCAATACCAACATTTTCGTTAATAGAAACAAACAAAAAAAATACAGTGTACTGTTAAGATATATCCCCTCTCAGGAATTTCAGTCAAAACACAGTGTTTTTAAGTCACTTGAAATAATTCTGTAGGTGGTTATGTCACCAGCTTCATATATGGCTATATTCATTTATTTTAGTTTCCAAGTTCTGGGAGGAAGGCTGCCTTGCTTTCTTTTCAAACTTAATTTTGTTTCATATTATGTAAAACACTTAATGGTTCCCAAATCAAACATGACACAAGGTACATTCAGGGAAGTCTAGCTTCCATTCCTCTCCCCCTCTGCCTAGGTCCTTCTCCCAAAAGAACACTTTGTTAGGTTTTGGTTTCTTCTTCTGTTTCTTTTCAAAAATAAACAGACACACACACGCGCGTATCCCTTCTTATACTATACTATAAACACAGTCTGCAAGTTGTTTTGTTTTGTTGTTTAGAGAATGTCTCGGAAATTAACAGTATAGAGATCTTCCTTCTGTTTTGCAAAGGGTCCACTTCTGGATGTGCCCTGGTTTATTCAGTCAGTCCGCCACAGTTAACTGGGACATTTGGAAAACATTTTTGTTACCAAGTGTTTCTATTAGGAGGACTCCATTTCTTATGTAATCCCAGCCCCCTCCTCATATCGAGAAAACCTCCTCTCCTCATCAAGGAGAGATGCCTGCAAATGGTAATTAGCTTCTCAGGACTCACTCGGACATCAGCTTCCCCAGCACTGGCAAGATCTTGACACTGTAAGTTGTAGCGTCCTTCCCAACTGGAGAGAATAAGCTGCCAAAGAAACGAAGGAGGAAAAATTAATGCTAAAATTTGGAAAGGAACTGAATTTTCTATTCATGTTTCTGACTGGCATCTATGCAAGGTCTGAGTAGGAACTCCCCAGCACTTGAGTTTCTCAATCCTGTCCTCAAACACATGCGATCAAAGGATTTCCTTCTTGCTGTTACAACAGATACCCATGGTTGTATTCCTGATTTGGTATAATTTACTTCTAACCTTTACAGTGACCCAAAGGAACAGAATTTGGCTCCCATTTGAGTAACAATATTTCATGTCAGGAATCATCTACTCCCATATTTCTACAGGTGAAATGGAGAATTACATGTAAACATCTGAGAAAACACTAAAAATTTTTTCAAAGATTTATTTACTTGTTTGAGAGGAAGAGAGAGAGAGTGGGGGAAGGGGCAGAGAGAGAATCTCAAGCAGGTGCTCTGCTGAGCACAGAGCCTGACATGGGACTTGAGCTCATGACTGAAATTATGACCTGAGCCAAAATCAAGAATGTGACACCCAACCAATGGAGCCACCCAGTATTTTTTAATAATTATTTAATATTAATATTATTTAATACTTGGTATTGGCTTATACTTATCTTAATTGATCATCTCCATAATTTTATGAAGTACATACTTATTACCATTTTACAGATGTGAAAACCAGGGCTCAAAGGTTTTTAAGTCATTTTCTTTATTGTATTTATGCTCCTTGGTAATCAGTTATTTGTGATTATAACTGATTAATATCTATATCCCTCATCATGCTGAAAAAAACAAAAGGCTCTATGAAGGTCTGTGCCTTTTTTGCCCATCTTTGAATCCACTGTTCCTCACCCAATGCCTAGTCCATAGGAGGCACTCAGTATATATGAGAAAATGAACTTTTAAAATTCTTTGTGGAAAATTCTGCCAAAGAAATTCTGTCTTTTCTTCCCTGCTATTACTACAAAAACTTAAAATTCTAGAATATAAAGCATGTGTATAAGTTACTTTCCCCTTCATCAAATTTTATTTAGGGGAAAACTTTTTCTTAATTTATGAGAGAATGTTTAACCTTTCCAACCTCAGCAATATGGAGCAGGTAATCATCTGCAATTGCGGAATGAAAAACATCTCTGGATATGAAAAGAAACCTATACATCTGATGAGTCTGACAAGGTCTTTGAATATTCATTAATTGTGTAAATTGTGAAATGATCACAGGAAGTCCAGTTAACATGTCACATAAGGTACGCAAAGGCCTACTATTTGTGGCTGCTCATCAGAGATGTGTCAAGGTACAGCTCTGCTGAAATACACAGAGTACGGAGGAAGGGGATGTTAAAACTGAACATTAGAAACAGCTGAACTAATGGGGCACCTGGGTGGCTCAGTGGGTTAAGTATAAGCTTCTGCCTTCGGCTCAGGTCATGATCTCAGGGTCCTGGGATCGAGCCCCGCATCCGGCTCTCTGCTCAGCAGGGAGCCTGCTTCTCCCTCTCTCTGCCTACTTGTGATCTGTCAAATAAATAAAATCTTTTAAAAAAAAAACAGCTGAACTACTAAAAAAAAAAACCATTTAGATTGTCTAAAAATACCTGACAACTTAAAATTTAAGTAGAATTAAGCAGTTGGGGCTCCTGGGTGGCTCAGTCGGTTAAGTGGCCAACTCTTTTTAACTTTTTTTTTTAATTTATTGACAGAGAGATCACAAGCAGGCAGAGAGGCAGGCAGAGAGAGAGAGAGGGAAGCAGGCTCCCAGCCCAATGTGGGGCTCAATCCCAGGACCCTGAGATCATGACCTGAGCCGAAGGCAGAGGCGTAACCCATTGAGACACCCAGGTTCCCCAAGTGGCCGACTAATTTCAGCTCAGGTCATGATCTCATCAGGGTGGTAGGATAGAGGCCAGCTGTCAGGCTCCACACTGAACAGAAAGTCTGCCTGAGATTCCCTCTCTCCCTCTGCCCCTCTCTGTCAGAAGCTCTATTAAAAAAAAGAAAGAGAGAGAAAAAATCCTCCAGTGGCTTGCCATTATATTCAGAATAAAAGGCAAACTTGGTTTTCAAGACCCTCTATGAATCTGCCATCTCTCCACATTGTGGATCGTTCCCTCCTCTGTCCAGGGTGTTCTAGCTGCATTTTTATGGCCTTTGAACACCCCGAGTTTGTTCCTGCCTCAAGGCCTTTATGTTTGCTGTTCCTTCTGCATAAACACACTCTCCCCAAATCTTCATATGCTTGATTTTCATCATTCAGTGTCTGCTCAAGTACCACTTGGTCAGAGAGGTCTTCCTGCCCCGCCAGCAGCCCAGCACTCACTGCTGCACAAGGGAAAAAGCTGTGCTGTCGAATCTAGAACAGACTCTGACACAGTGTGGGAACTCCACATGTATTTCTTTAAAGAATGTTAATAATTTTAGCAGTACATTCCTGGCCTATGCAAACATCTAAACTGGGCCTAACAAGTTAGCAAGGTTAAACCAACCTATTACTCAACTAGTGGCTATTAAATATACCCCAAAAGTGTCCAAGACCTTACGCTTGCCTGGGAAGAGGCTACAATCAGAGGAGACTAGGGAGCAATCAACAGTAGCGATTTTGAATCACGAGGTACGGAAGTGTGCGAAGAGCAACAGTGGATAAGCAATAGGTAAAATTCATAGTGGGGAATGGGCTCAGGGAAGATGTCCTCACCTAAAAAGGAGCAGAAGCCATTTATTTGCCTGAACACTAACATACTGTCCTGTTCCTTTAATGGTGAATACTATGCACTTTAGTATTTATACAGCATTTTCATATTTACTAACTCCCACTGTGTACTATTCCTTGAGCTTTTCAAGTCCAGAAATCGCACTTAACCCAACCCATCTTCCTATCTCCTTGGCTTATCGATACAAGTCACGGTAGGGAACGGGTGCTCACCGAACGCTGGCCAAGCAAAACAAGTAAATCTTTATAGCCCCCTCTTGAGTCCCGGAGGATAAGCATGGGATCTCCACCTTAAGTGTAAGTTGCCTAAGGGTCAAAGCCTAAGTAACTGCTCTCGAAGTATAGGGAGTGAGTGACCTACACGTCCAGCAAGCGTTAGAGCTTCTGGTGTCGTCAGACTTTCAGGCTGTTCTGCCACAGGGGCTGCTTCTGAAAACAATCCAGGAAAGACTATCCTTCCCTTTGGTTCTTCCCAGAGAAATGAATCTTGCAAGCTCATCCAGTGAAGGGAAACTTACCTACTTGAAAAGCTCGCTAAGAATTCCCCTTTCAGAGTGAGGTAAATCAGGAGAAGCGATGTGACATGACTGGAGAGTGGCTTTCCTGACCCCGGATTCCATCCCCGGTCTCTAATCACGGGGTGCTGGCGTGGAAAGTGACGGTTGCGAACCGTTCTCAGAACGACGCAAACCTGAACAAAGCACAGGCTAAAGTCTGTGGAGGCTCTCGATGTCAGGTAAGGATTTATGTTCTTTTAGAATTCGAGGACCAGGAAGGCAACTACACTCGTGCCATAATCAGGCAGTTATACCTGAACACGAATGACTTTAACTTGGCTGTTCCCTCAGGTTTGCTGGTGTCTTTGTCTTCCCTCCCCCGAGGCTGCTCGCTGGAGCAGGTTTATTTGGCAGTTTTTGATTCTCCTTTGCAGGGATCTGAAACAGCCTTTGGTTTAGAGGCAGGACAATTGTTACTTGTTTTCTTGTAGAATTACTCGGGTTTGGCACGCTGCAAAGGAATGGGCGGTGCGTGATGTAATGGGGGCAGCGGGAGCCGGGCTGGAATGGCAGCCGGGCCTCCGCCGTCAGTCCCGAGAAACAGCCCCGCCGCTGTCGCTGACACAGGGACCCGAAGATGCGGGCAGTGGTGTTGGAGGGACTATATATTTGCATTTCAAACCAACTGCATTTGGTATGTAAGTTGACTTAAAAACCACTTTGTCAGTCATTCAGCAGTGATCTGGTCTTGGGCAAATCATGTACCTTTTCCAAGCCTCAGTACAAATCTGAAAGAGGAGAAAATCTGAACATCTGAGCTTTAAAGACCCATTCAGGTCTAAATTGTGATTTTATTTATTTATTTATTTATTAAAGACTTTATTTATTTATTTGACAGAGATCACAAGTAGGCAGAGACGCAGGCAGAGAGAGAGAGAGAGGAGGAAGCAGGCTCCCTGCTGAGCAGAGAGCCCGATGCGGGGCTCGATCCCAGGACCCTAGGATCACAACCTGAGCCGAAGGCAGAGGCTTTAACCCACTGAGCCACCCACGTGCCCCTATTTTTTTTTTTAAAGATTTTATTTATTTATTTGTCAGAGAGAGAGCACAGGCAGGCAGAGTGGCAGGCAGAGGCAGAGAGAGAAGCAGGCTCCCTGCCAAGCAAGGAGCCCCATGCGGGACTCCATCCCAGGACGCTGGGATCATGACCTGAGCCAAAGGCAGCCGCTTAACCAACTGAGCCACCCAGGCGTCCCTAAATTGTGATTTTAAATTACAATGGAAGACTAAGGACTAAAGAAAGAGGCCTAAGCTGGGATGAGAAAAAGTCAAGTTGGAAACAAAGATTTCCAAAATTTCCAGACGGAATACAAGCAACCGCTGGAACAGTTCTGGAGACCTTAAAGAACGGTACTGAGAGCGAGTGTGGACAGCTTGCCGGGGTGCTGCCTCAGTGGCCACTGGCCCCGCTAGGATCACTTACCTCTGCCAGCATGTATACGGAGAGAAGTGTGATTCCCAGATTGTACAAGGTGAGGATACCCTTGAGGGAAAGAGCAGGTCTGGTCTTCATGTATTTGTTACCCAGCCATATGGAAAGCAGATACAGGACAGTAAGAAAAAAGGTGGGAAGGTAAGAGTCCAACATGAACCATCCTCGGACTCGAGAATCTGAAAAGAAACAGTGAGAATTCTGAAGAGCAATACTTCTGGTTAGTTCTAAAATTTTACCACATATATTGAAAACACTTTGGAGGGTGGGTTGGTCTTTTGTGTTTTTTTACGGGGGTATGCTTGATATACAACTTAAGATCCAGGAAGTACAACATGATTCAATATTTGCATATACATTGCAAAACAATGACCACAACAAAGTCTAGTTAACATCCATCACCTTAGTTACAAAGATGTTTTCTTTGATAAGAACTTTTAAGACCTACTGTCACATTTATTTGTACACACTCAATCCAACAAGGAACAGTACAACGTGGCATTGACTAAGCTGGGTTTAGGTTATGGTTCAGAAGAACTATCCCATTGGGGGGGAGTAGTTAAGGAAGGTTTCATGGAGCAAAGAGAACACAGAGTGATAGGGACAAGTAATTAAGGTGGGAGGTAGTAGTTCTAGCATCTTCTTTGGAAGAGTTACGATGTTTATTCACTCTACCTCAATAAATATGAAGTACTACTATGCCATTTGTGGGCAGAAACCAGCTCAGAAAGCCACAGTAACTTGCAGAGTCGGGATCTGAATTCCGGTCTGATGCCTAGCCCACAAGACCGGCTGCTATCTCCTCTGGGGAAGTCTGGAGTAGGCAGGAGAGAAGGGATATCAATAGCGTATAACACTGCATAAAACCTACATTCCGCAGAGCTTGCCAAGGACCACTGTGGTAAGCCAGGCAGAGCTCAGAGTTCAGCTGAGCCAGGGCGGTGGGACTGCAGAGCAAGCAGGGGAAGCTCAAGAAGGCAAAGGCAAAGACTCAGAGCTGATGATGCAGACAAGTGGGCAGTGAATACAACCAAGGACCTAAACCTGACTGTGGACTAGAAGTATAAACAGCCAGGAGGTAAGGACCAAGACACACCAAGTGTTCCTAACTCTGGAGAGTGAAAATGTAAAAATCTAAATAAAATACACAGAATAGTTCTATAATATAATTAGTAACATTTGAAAAGAACTATAGACACAAAGTGATTTTAGTTCTCTATTCTGCTCTTTTTTTATTAAAAATAGCATGCTGTGGGACATCTGGGTGGCTCAGTCAGTTAAGCAGCAGCCTTCGGCTCAGGTCATGATCCCAGGGTCCTGGGATCGAGTCCCACACTGGGCTCCTTGGTCAGTGGGGAGCCTGTTTCTCCCTCTGCTGCCAGACCCCTGCTTGTGCTCTCGGTCTCTCTCTCTGACAAATTTTTAAAAAAATAGCGTGCTGTTCTTAATCTCTGCAAATGGAGGTGGAAGGAGCAGATTTTTCTAGCAGATTAGCCCTTTCTTCCTGTCTCTGCTTTTCCCCCATCTCTGCCCCTCTTTCTGCCCCATTCTACCTACCCTGCACACCCCAGCTTCCCTTACTCGACCCCAACCGACAGACAGTACCAAGGAAAGTGCCTTCTCAGGCTATCACTGTCCCATCACCTGTTCTTTAAACCCCTCCAGCTGTGGCAGAGATAATAAGGTAGGAAAGGGGTTCACTTCAGTGCCCATGTGACTAATAGAGATTGCCTGTCATACAAACTAGCTGGTAAGCACTGGTCGTAAAGGTCTGTGCTATGTGCCTGCCACTTCCTAATGTCCACCTAGGTATCTAAATCCTACGCAGCCTCTCAAGACCAGACAAAAGTCCTGCCTTTTGAAGGGAACTGTTTCCTAGTGCTCTTTCATCACTACAGTTCCTCATCTGCATAACAATTCTCATTTTAGAATTAAGATATTATGCCTGTAACTGTTATTACAACTAACATTTATGAGCACTAAGCCTTTTTATATGCATTCATGTATTTAAATCTCAAAATAATCTAATGATACTGGTGATATTTCTAACGGTTTTATTGAGGTATAGTTGATACACCTGCACATATTTAACGTATACAATTTGATGTGTTTGTATTTAAGCAGATACTCACGATGCCATCACCACAGTCAAAGTAACAGACATATCCATCATATAGGAGATAATATTATCCCCAGTTAAGGTCTGAGAAAAATTGAGGCACAGAGAGTAAAAAGGTTAAATATTTGCCCTAAACTGCTACCCCACCCCCTGTTACAGTGTTGTGGATTGAACACTGTATCCCCCAATAGACAGGTTCTAGTCCTAGCTCCTGAGACCTGCGTGGTTGTGAGCTTATTTGGAAATAGGGTTTTTCCAGGTATGACCAAGTTAAGACGATGTCATACTAGATCAGGGGGGCTCTAGCCCAGTGACTGGTGTCCTATGTAACAAGGGGAGATTAGGACACAGGGACACAGGGAGAAGAAGCCATGTGAAGATAAAGGCAGACTGAGGAGATGCATCTCCAAGCCAAGCAATGCCAAAGATTACTGACAAGACCAGAAGCTTAGAAAAGGCAGGGAACAGACTGTTTTCTAGAGCTCCGAGGGAGCACAGCCCTGCCAACACCTTGATTTCACACTTGTAGCCTCCAGAACTGTGACAGAATAATTACTGTTGCTTTAAGCCATGCAGCTTGTGCGGCTTTGTTACTGAGGCCCTAGAAAACCAGGATATATGGTTTACTTCCTTGTTTTCCACTTGTTTTAGATGGGGTAGTTTGACCTTCCCCCATGGTATGTGCTCTGTGAGACAGGACCCGGGCCTTCCACTCTGCCTCACTTACACATCTACTTAGTTCCGAGTTATTAAATATAGATCAACTGGCACAATGAGTTAAGCACATATTACAAAACTAATGAAGCACCTGAAGTTGTTTTCTTTTGTCATTGTCTTGTAAATGTTTGTAACATTTTTCAAGGAAGATAATAACTGTCCCAACCAAAAGACAGGAACAAATACTTGTTAAAATCGATTATTTTTTGGATGTGAGGGTTAGCTCTGCATCTGGGTCAGGTATTTGTCCCGAACAACAGCCGTTGATGGCAATATGGAATAAGTAAGTATGGAAAAGATGAGGGGACACCCAGAAGTCTACAGCCGGCCTGCCAATCACCTTAAACTTGTGCCACTTTCAGGAAGGGGAAAATGGATTCTTGACGGCCCAGATGCTAGCTTCCCTGTCATCGTGGAGGTCACCTGATCCAGTTGTCAACTGTCCATCTTACAATCTCCTCACTACAAAAGAACCTCCCACAAAAACGCTCAGAGCTGAGTACACGACTGCAGCCCTATCCTTCCGAGACCCCCATCCACATAACTCCCGATCACCGTGATCTTCGTAAACACAAAGCTCAGTGTGAACCCGGGTCAGAGAGACTGTTCCCCTCTCTAGTGGCAGAGCCAAATATAGAAAGCCACGGTCTCCAAGAAACCCCGCATGCCCAAGTGAGAGCACTGTGTCCTCTGCCTGAACCGTTCCCTTCCCACCCACGAGAACTGTGAGGCAGAGAACACAGTCAAGCTTCTGAGATACAGATATCCTGCCCTGCCTACCCCATAGGGTTGTCACAAAGATAAAATGGGGCGGAAATCGTGTGAGAAGTTCTAAAGCTCCATACAAAGGCACCTGGGCTGCCTTGGTTAGTGGAGCAGGTGACTCTTGATCTCGGGCCCCACGCTTGCCATAGGGATTACTTAAAATCTTTTTTTTTCTCTAAGCTCTGAACAATTGCACAGTATCATTACAATAAAACTATACTAACATTCATTTAGGATAGCTTCTAAAGCCTACACAGAGACTGAAGTGGTCTAAGTAAGCTCTGCATGGTTCTGTTCAGATTTTTGAGAGACAGGAAAACGTCCTTTCCCTCCACCCCTACCCAGCAGGGCTGGGGAAATACCTCATAGAGAACCCAGAACCACAGATTTCCCACGGTGTGAACCAGCCGGGCTCATTCATCTATAAGCTGTGTAGTGTGACTAAAATGTCCGTGGAGCCAAGAAGGGCTGGAGGAGACGGCGCTCCGCGGTGAGGCAGAGGTGACCGGGGTGACCGGGACCCGGAAGGGCGTAGGCGTGCGGGCGCTGCAGCCACAGCCAGGGCGGAGTGAGCGCAAGCGCACCGACTACTGCTGACTGCGCATGTGCGGAAGGTGCACGGTGAGTGGGTGGCAGAGAAAGGAGCGGAAGTCGTGGAGGGCACAAGGACAGCCAGAACCGCACTGCAGTCCGCCCTTGCTTGCGGCTCCCAAGATTTTCACCCCAGGAAGACTGAGGAGAACTGAGGCTTTCTGGGTGTCCTGGGAGAAGGATATCAAAGGTGAGGGAAGTTAAATCTCTAAATGTTGAGCACCATCCTGTTTAAAAGACACCAGAAGTGACGAAACCCTCCTCCACGTGAAGTTCTCGAGTAGCTTACTCACCTCGAGGTCCAAACATATTGTCCAAAAAAGCATTGATTTCATCATCAAAGGCCTTTAGATGCTCCTGAAAAGGAAAAAATGATTAAAGTGGGTTTTGGGGGGTGAAACTCTCAAAATAGACCACTACCAACAGAACAGCTGCCAGAATCTCCCAGTCCTAGCTTCAGGGACTCTCAGATGCAAAAAACTTAAGGAAAATGGGCAAGTTAAATGCAGCCTCACCATTCATAAGCTTGTGTGGATTTGGAAGGAAATAATTCCTTTTTCCTTTCCTTAGGCAACAGGAGTCTTGGAAAACAGGCTTGGTACATTTAAACATTGAAAGGTTATTGACCTTAATTTCATTTCCCTCTAAAATGCTTAGAGGCATAAGCTTTCCCATAAGCAACTTCTACTGTTACTATTAACAGAGGTTGTGTGCAAACAACATGGAGGGTCTATACCTACAGGATATAATGTAATTGTTAAATGAAAATTCAGCTGAGTTGTATTTTACAAAGCTGAATCTAGAGCT
Source organism: Taxidea taxus jeffersonii (assembly GCA_003697995.1). Lineage (NCBI taxonomy): Eukaryota > Metazoa > Chordata > Mammalia > Carnivora > Mustelidae > Taxidea > Taxidea taxus. The sequence goes on from ML100161.1 coordinate 53,369, forward strand.
TTAAAGGGGACTTATTTTTTAAATAAGAAAATTAAGCACCACGGCTATTTTTTTATAACCTTCATATTTTGTTTTCAAAACATTTTCTATTACATGAATATTTAATATCATAGTAAACAACGTCACTAGGGTACATCAGATTATTACTGTCACTTTAACTGGATTCAGGTTGAGATAGGAGAATTTCTGTTAAGAATCTTATGGTTGCTAAATTGGCCACAGGCTCTTGTTTTAGCTCCTGTTCATGCTGATGTGCCATTACACTGCTCAGAATACCTGCTACGGTGTTCCCTACCCCTGCTCAACGGCCTAGAGCACCACCTCAAGCAAAGGGAAGAAAAGGCAAAGCATTCCCCAGTGTTCCTAGGAAAGGGATGTTTGAAGAGGATTCTGGGGCCAGTAGATTGTTGAGTGTGACAGCCCTCAGGACGTTCATCTAGAACATTCTGTATAATCAGCGGGAGTGCAGTCAAAGCATCTCATTCTCAAAGAAAGTTTAAGTGCTCAAGAGGAGAATTAACTTACTGGCATCTGAGAAGATCTGTATTTTTGGTGATTGGCATCTATCATTTAGACCTATTTTTTATTTGTGACTTTGATCCTGAGAAAATTTCCAGAAAACTTAGGTCTTTGGGGACTTTAGGAAGCTTGGGAGTGTGGATGAGGATTAGTGGCTGACATGTTAGCACCTACACCTGCTGGCCATGCATTAGGACCTTTATTATTTCATTGTAGCTCTATAAAAAGCATCTGGGCTCAATCAAGCTTGGAAGTTTCTAGTGTTTTGATTTCCATGAAGGACATCTTGGTCCTTGGCTTGAGAATGGTCACCTACTTCACATGTCCGTATGACAGAGTAAGATTTGTGTTGCCATTAGAAAAGAGCATATCTGTCCTGAGGCCTCTCATTCTTGAACAAAGAATGTTAACCTCACAGATGAACCCACCCTCCTAACAAACACGAATGAAATCTTCCTTTCATTGCCACATCCACCCACACATGTTTAAACGTTTTCAGTCTGCTTGCTATTGTCCAAAATCTATTTTCTTACACCTGTAGGTCTAAGAAAACTCTTAACTAAAGGTTACAGAGCTTGTATTAGTTCTATGAGGTTGCAGAAATTTAGTCACAGTGGAAGACGAGAAATAAAAGAGAGGGGAAGACATGGAGACAGAGTGGAGAGGAAAAAAATGAGTAACAAAGGGCATTCCACACCATTACCCTGAAAACAAAACCAGAGGACACTACAAAAACAAAACAACACAACAATAACAGCAAAACCCTAGAGGCCAATATCTCTGATGAACATAGACCCAAAAATCCTCAGCAAAATATTAGCAACCAATTCCAGCAACACATTAAAAGGATCATTCACTACAATCAAGTGGGATTTATTCCAGAGATACAAGGGTGGTTCAATATTTGCAAATCAACTGGTATATCACATTAACAAGAGGAAAAATAAAAACCATATGATCATTTCAATAGGTACCATAAAAGCATTAGACAAAATACAACACCCATTCATGAAGAAAACTCTTAATAAAGTGGGTTCAGAGGGCCATACCTTAACATACTAAAGGCTATATTTGAAAAACCCACAAGGAGCTAACATCATCCTTGACAGTGAAAAGCTGGAAGCTTTACCTCTAAGATCAGGAACAAGACAAAGATGTGTGCTCTCACCACATTTATTCAGCATGGTACTGTGAAGTTGTAGCTGCAGGAATTAGGCGAGAAAAAGAAGGAAAAGGCATCCAGATTGGTAAAGAAGTAAAACTGTCACTTTTTGCAGGTGGAAAATCCTAATAACTCCACCAAAATCCATTAAAATGGATAAATTAGTAAGGTTGCAAGATACAAAACTAACAGAAATCTGTTCCATTTCTATATACTAATAATGAAGTAGCAGAAAGAGAAATCTAAAAAAAAAAAAAATCCCATTTGCAGTTCACCAAAAAGAATAAAATATCTAGAAATAAATTTAAACAAGGAGGTGAAAGAGCCTATACTCTGAAAACTATAAGACAACTGATGAAAGTTGGTAAGACACTGATGACACAAACAAATGGAAAGATATACCATGGTGTATCTCCTAATCCATGAAAATTAATATTGTTAAAATGTCTATACTACCCAGAGCAATCTATAGATTCAAAATCACTATCAAAACATCTATAGTATTTTTCACAGAAATAGAAAAATACTGAAATTTGTATGGAACCACGAAAGACCTCAAACAGTTGAAGAAATTGTAAGAACAAAGCTAGAGGTATCACAATTCCAAATTTCAAGCTATACTACAAAGCAACTTTAATCAAAACAGTATGGTACTGGTATGAAAACAGACACAGAGATCAATGGAACAGAATAGAGCCCAGAAATAAAGCCAAACCTATATGGCCAATTAATCCATGACAAAAGAGGCAAGAACGTACAATGGGAAAAGACAATCTTTTCAATAAATGCTGTTGGGAAATATGGACAGCTATATGCAAAAGGGTAAAAGTGGACCACATTCTTACACCATATACAAAACTAAACTCAAATGGATTAAAGACCTAAATGAGAGACCTGAAATCATAAAACTCCTAGAAGAAAACATAGGCAGTAATTTCTTGGGCATTGCCCTTAGCAATATACTTATGGATCTGTCTCCTTAGGCAAGGGAAAGCAAAAATAAACTGGGACTATATAAAATAAGATTTTGCAGAGCAAAAGAAACCATCAACAAGACAAAAAGACAATTTACTAAATGGGAGAAGGTATTTTCAAATGATATATCTAGTGAGGAGTTAGTATCCAAAATATATAAAGACCTAACTCCCCACCCAGAAACAAATACTCCAATTTAAAAATGGGCAGAGGATGTGAACAGACATTATTCCAAAGATATACAGATGGCCAAAAGACACATGAAAAGATGCTCGACCTCACTAACTGTCAAGGGTTACCAACTGAAAACATGAGATATCACCTCACACTTGTCAGATGGCTGGTATCAAAAAGGCAAGAAATAACAAGTGCTGGTAAGGGTGTGGAGAAAAAGGAACTCTCACACGCTGCGGGAAATTAAATTGGTGCAACAACTATGAAAAACAGTATGGAGGTCCTCCCCCAAAACTGAAATACCATATGATCCAGTAATCCCAATACTGGACATTTACCCAAAGAAAACAAAAACGCTAATTTGAAAAGATACATGCACCCCTGTTTATTGCACCATTATTTACAATAGCCAAGTTATGGAAGCAGCCCAGCTGTTCATCAACACATGAGTGGATCAAGAAGATGTGGTGTTTATATACACTGGATTATCACGTAGCCATTAAAAAAAAGACAGAGAGATCTTGCCATCTGTGACAACATGGATGGACCTAGAGGGTATTACGCTAAGCGAAAGCAATCTGACAGAGAAAGACAAATACCATATGATTTCACTAACATGAGGAATCTAAAACACAATACACACAGTTAAGAGGTACAAACTCCCAGTCATAAAAGAAAGAAGTCACAGGGATGAAAAGTACAGCATAGGGAATATAGTCAATAATATTGTAATAATGTTGTATGGTGACAGATGGTGCCCATATTGATCATGATTAGCACTGAGCAATTATCAAATTGAATCAACATAGTATACATTAACATAACACTGTATCTAAATTGTACTTTAATAAATAAAATAGAAGGAACACTCCAATCTTTCAGTCATTAATGTGTGATTCATTAACCAATTACCTGACCATTACTATGTGCCAGCACACCCTTAGAGGCTGAAGTACAAAGTCAATAAGAAATGGTACTCATCTTGACACCGGATACTGGTGAGTAAATCAATAATTACAATATCAATGTCTTCAATATGAGAGAAACGTCAGGGATGTGCTGTAAGAACAGAGAGGAAAAAAATATTTGGCCATAAAAAGGAAGGAAATCTTGCCATTTGTGACAATATAGATGGACCTTGAGGGCATTATGCTAAATCAAATAAGAGAGAAAAACAAATATCTTCTGATCTCACTTAAATGTGGAATCTAAAAATACAAAACCAAACCCCAAATTCATAGGTACAAAGAAGAGTTTGGTGGTTACCAGAGGCTGATATGAGGGTAGGCAAGGTGGGTACAAACTTCTTTGTAAAAGGAACAAAAAACTGTAACTATATATGTTAATCAGACTTATTGTGGTGATCATTTTTATATACATATATATGCTGAATTATTGTGTATATACTGAATTATTATGTTGTACCCCTGAAGTGAACAAAAGATCATAGAAGTAGCAAATTTAATATAGTTCTTTTAAAAAGAGAAGCCTTCCAGGAAGAGATGCTGTTGCTGCTGAGTTCTGAAAGACTCTAGGACACCTTCTAGATGGAGAAGGAAGATCATTTCAGGAAGGAGAATCAGCACATACAAATAGACTGAGACAGGACTCACTTGGGGAATGTTTACAACCAGGGTCTCTACGGACCCACATGACAGGTGGAAATAAAGCCAATACTGGGAAAATCAGAAACCAGAATAAAAATGAACTCTTTATTTCTGGGTTATTTAATATAGCTTAGTAAGGATACAATCTAAAACGACGATGAGATAATGAGAGATCAGAAGAACAAATGAAAATTTATCCCGGATTAGTAAAACATTAAGTGTTAAGGAGAGGTTGGGTAGTGTTAGCCAATGAAGGATGAACACTTGGCACAGCGTGGGAGAGAGCAGCTCAGGTAATGAATTACTAGCCCCACTAGGTGCTATGTTGTAAAAGCATGTTGGGTGATTTCCTAGGAGAAACACCATAACCTAGGAGCTAAGAAAAATCTACAAACTACATGCACACTTTGCTCACTCAGCCAACATTTTGAACAACCATTATGTGCTAACACTTTGCCAGACAAAGGAGGACAAAAAGGACTCAAAAGCTTACAGACAAAATGTGAAAGTGACACATACAGAGAAAGGCAAACAGCAAACACCTGAGGAGGAGGAGATACACAGAACTGCCACAATGATGGAGGACCCTGCAGGAGTAAGGATTTAAGGTGCGTTTTTAAAGATGGTTATTCGGACAGATTAGAAGAGGACAACAGTACTGCCCTTACACCTCAGCAAGAAGAATGCCATCTTGAACACCATACTTCAGAGGGCCCCATGCTAGCTGCCCCAAGGCCATGCCCCTCTACGCAGGAAACCCCATGAGCCAACGAAGACACCCATCCACGGATCGGCTTCCCCTCCAGACTATGTTCCAAGTTCCCCAGGCCAAGTAATTCTCTGCCAAACAATTCTAATCCCACTTCTAAAACAACTTCAGGGATTTCCCCTTGCCTACATCGTAAAGTCCATGTGCGTGGACTTTATTTTTATTGAAGTACAGGTGACACCCAATGCTATGTTGGTTTCAGGCATACAACATAGTGATCTGACAACTCTAGAGGCTATGCTATGCTCACCACAAGTGTAGTTACCATCTGTCCCCATAACTATGCTATTACAGTACCACTGACTATATTCCCTGTGTGCTTTCAAGCCCATTACTTCTTCATTCCATAACCAGAAGCCTGTATTTCCTAATCCCCTTCATCCATTTTGCCCATCCCCTCACCCACCTTCCCTCTGGCATCAGTTTGTTCTCTGTGGGTCTGTTCCTGCTTTTGTATTGTTTTTTAGATTCCACATCTAAGTGAAGCCATGTGGTACTGTCTTTGTCCATCAGACTTCTTTCACATAGCATAATACCCTCTAGGTCCATCCATGTTGTCACAAATGGCAAGATCTAATTTTTTATGGCTGAATAGTATTCCACTATAGGTGTGTACATATACATATATATATTCGTATATTGATGGACACTTGGGTTGTTTCGGTATCTTGGACATTGTTAATAGTGGTGCAAGAAGCAGTGGGGTGCATATATCTTTTTGAGTAGGTGTTTTTGTTTTCTTTGGGTAACTACCCAGTGGAATGTCCCATGAATTTAATTTGTGGCTGTGTATAACAATGGCTGCAGGATGAAAAGGTTGGAAGTGAGCTTTATTTTGTGTATCCCTACTTGCTTACCACAGCTGCTAAGAATGTAAAATGGTGCAACCATGTTGAAAAAGTTTAGTAGTTTGGTAAAAACATCAACATTCACCTACCATATGATCTAGCAGACTACTTCCAGGTATATTTACCCAAGAAAAAATAAAGCATGTATGCTTGCAAAGACTTGTACACAAATATTCATGACATTACTCAACAGAGTAAAAGAATGACTGATGCACACACAACACGGATGGCTCTCAAAATTATGAAGAAGCTAGACAGAGAAAGAGAACATACCATGTGTTTCCATTTACATGAAATTCTAGGAAACATAAACTTAGATATGTGACAGAAAGCAAATCAGTGGTTGCTTAGAGACTACAAGGTAGAACAGTATATCCTTCAAAAATGAAGGTGAAATAAGGACATTGTCGTATGATGCCTAAGTAAGAGAATTTGTAGCCAGCAGAACTGCACTACAATGTATGCTGAAGATGTTCTTTGTGCCAGAGGGATATGATTCCATATGGAAAGGATTTACAGGAAAGAATCAAGAGCACCAGAAACAAGATCTTTCTAATGGATGATCCAGAACCCATAGCAAGGTGACCTCCACCCACCTCATGACATGCGCCATACCCACCATCCTCACCCCTCACACCATGCTCCTCCCTACCAGAGGCGTAGGGCTGCATAACCCTCAGGTGATGTCCTGCCCCTGCTCCTTGCTCTACTGCCACTAGGAAGACCACCACCTGGAGGCAGTGGTGACCCATCGGAGGCAAACCCACAGCCTTTGTGTAAGGCTGACTCCCCACACAAAGTGAAGATGGTCTCCTGGCTCTGTGCCATGCACCTCCCCATGCTGGGGGACAGGCTGGCCAGGCATTCCTGCCTCAGCTACCTTTTTCTGAGAGTACCTGGAAACAGGAGAGCCATGAAACGCATACCTACTTTTTTGCCAGCACAGTATTGAGTGGGACTCCCACCTCGTCTGAGCTGTGTCAGCGGGAGCTCAGTTTCTTCCTCCTTTTCCTTCCTCTTTCTCCTCTCTTCCCTCCCCCATGCCTTCACTCACTCTTCCTTCTTCACGTCCCTTCATTTATGTTTTAGGCATTTTGTGGGTTTTAGCATTTATCAATCATGGGCATTATATTGTATACTGCGGTGATTCAAGATCTTGGTATTTGTCCTCTTTTGTTGACACTGTTCTGCAGAACATTTTAAAGACCCTTATTTGATCAGAATAATTATTTCCTACCACCAACTCCTTCCTCACTTCTTTGTAAATAAGCAAAGGTCATTAAGGTCTTGAGACAGACTGCTGAGTTTGTAAGAAGACACAGTATCTAAATCCTTGCCTTAAAAAAAAAAATTTTTTTTCAGAGAAAATGAAATCTGAAGCATTCCATAATGGCAGATCAGAAAATGGGATCCAACCAGCTCAGGAATGGATGCTTCTCAGACTAACCAGACACAACTCTGAAACCTTCCTGGGACCCTCAGGGTCAAGGCGGAGCTGTAGAGAACTGAGAGACAGGGACATGACATTGTCTCCTTCCAGAGACAAGGGACACAAACCCGAGTACTGTTATACAGTGAGGCCTCTGTGCTGCTCCCAGAGCTCGGGATGGCTGTCTAATGTTGACACTTCTTTTGGCAGCCCCTGAGGGATGGCTCCCAGCCAGCCTGTCATGTGTCTGAAGAATAGGAATGTGTTTACATTTGTGAATGGAACTAGAAAGTTTAGAGAATGGTTAGAAATGGACATATGAAATTCCCTGACTTTCATGCAGCTGACTTCTCAGAATGTGTATTTATCTGTATTTCACACTGATACGTGAACCCGCTCACCATCTATCTCCCAGCGCGGTGCTCTGGAGGGAGCGGCCAAGGACATGAAATGGGTGAGAACTCCCTAGAATTCTCACCCATTTAGAGGAACTCAGAATTGTTACTGTTTCTCTTATAGAGTAATTTTCATGAAACCATCTAAGTCAGGTACTGAAGTATATTTGAACATTGAAATTGAACATATTTGGTTACCACATCTGAACCATAGTGATGAGGAACGATAAGCAGGGAGGGAGACAAACCATAAGAGACTCTTAATCTCAGGAAACAAAATGAGGGTTGCTGGGGGGTCTGGGGGAGGGACAGGGTGGCTGGGTCATGGACATTGGGGAGGGCATGGGCTATGATGAGCGCTGTGAATTGTGTAAGACTGATGATTCACAGACCTGTACCCCTGAAAAAAATAATACGCTATATTAATTAAAAAAAAAACTCAGCATCTGTTTACCAAAAACTCGTGTGCCGGGCAAGGGACATATAATATCTAGGATTTTCACAATAGTCCTGCAAGTTGGGTGTTTCTCCCAGTTTACAGATGGGGAAATTGAGACTGAGCTCAAGACTGGCACCGCTGTATGAAATGCAAACCAAGTTCAGTACCAATCAGTGCCTTCCACACGTTCCGAGTGAGAGGTTTCGGAGCTGGGGTGGCAGAGGAAGGGTTCTTCGTAGAGCTTCCACTTAGGTTTCCTGTGCTGCAGGACATCTCAGGACAAGAAGCGGACCGAGAAAGGAGGGATTGATTTTCTCTGCATCCTGGGGATCCCGGAGGCTGCAGGACAGTTTCCCTCAAGTAAGGAGATGAAAGGTTTATTTAGAACAGAATAGGTCCCTGCAGTTTTGCTGGCTGTGTTCCGTTTCCTCGCACAGGGATCTTTATCTCTTTTTACTCCTAGAGTCTGGTCAAATCGCAACCCCTCAGGGGCTTCCCATATCCATCTCTCAGATTACAAAGCAGGGAGGAAAGCCTCTGCCCCGTGGTGTCCTGATCTCTGCAGCAGAACCTTTCTCACCTGCTCTGTCCTGGATAGCACATACTGTACAAACTGTCACTGGCTAGTTTATTGTCGGGCTCCTCCAATAGGTCTCCAACAGCCTACTTTATCCCCAATTCTAAGAACAACGGGACTGCGTAATACTCAGTGAATGAATTAACGAAACTCTCATTGTTCTAAACCTTTATAGGATTCACTTGATACTTCTATTTCACATTACTTTGCATTCCTACCTAGATTTTCATATGTGTGATCTGGTTTTCAAGTGCATTGTGAAAGATCCTTAACCCCCCCTTTTTAAGATTTTATTTATTTGACAGAGAGCACAAGTAGGCATAGCGGTAGGCAGAGGGAGAGAGAGAAGCAGGCTTCCTGCTGAGCAGGGAGGCAGATGTGGGACTCTATCCCATGAGCTGAAGGCAGCCAGCCGCTTAACCGACTAAGCCATCCAGGCGCCCAGATCCTTAACCCTCTTAACACCTGATATGTCATCAGGATGTACTGGACCCGAAGCTCACCTCACCCCATGGATACAAGTAGATAAACACCATCTCCACGTAAATAACCCAGAAAATAGCCCAAAGACTGGCACAACAGACTCTCCACAGCTAAATGTAGGGGAGAGCCACATCCAAAGGGTAGGAAGGGCAGGAACGCAGTTGGGAGCAAAACTGACCCATGAGACTGTCCTTCGGAGGGAGGGACACCGCAGGTTTAGGGAAGGGAGAGAAGCAGATCCCACACCAGGAACCCCAGACACAGGAGACCCACACCGGGTAGACAAATCTCCCTAACATTTGGCTTTGAAAACCAGAGAGACTTAACTTCATGAGTTCTTAGAATCAGTGGGGCATAACACCTGGAAATTCTAAGTCAGCAGGCTGGCTCTGGGAAAACCAGAGGGTGAGAGGAAACCTTTTTAACCTTAAAAAGAGAGCACAAGGGACGCCCGGGTGGCTCAGTTGATTAAGCCCCTGCCTTCGGCTCAGGTCACGATCCCAGAGTCCTGGGTTCGAGTCCCGTGTCAGGCTCCTTGCTCGGTGGGGAGCCTGCTTCTCTCGCTGCCTCTGCCTCCCCCTCTGCCTGCTTGTGTATACTCTCTCTCTCTAGCAAAAAAATAAAATCTTAAAAAAAAAAAAAAGCAGAAAAAATAGCCCACAGAAATACAGTGTAGAAGCAGCAGTTTGAAAACCTCCTGGTTGAAAACCTCCCATATGGGAGGGAGATTTCTATACTCGTCTCAGAGTGTATGCCAGACAGGCAGGGATGTTTAGGAGAATTCTCCAAGAACAAATGAGCTGGCAGGTGCCATTTCCCTCCCCACCCACTCATGCTCCTGTGGACCCGCCCCCTTCAAAGTGCCCTAGACCAGAACCCATCCAAAGTGATACCACAAACCTGGCATGTGAAGCAGCCCCACCAGGGGCCAGCAGCACTCCAAAGTGAGTCCTGCACTGGGGTCAAGGGAAGGTAACCACACACACCCGTCCTACCGCAGCCCCAGCGAGGGGCTGGGGGCAGACATCTGACTGCAGGCCCTGGCCACATACAGAAGTTTCTCTGGGGACAACACAGGGAGAGCCCCCTGCAGTGTGGTGCTGCTGCATCCTAGGTCTGTGCCTGGTCAGACTCAACTCAAGCCCAGTGTGGCCCCAAACCCGCCCACTAACACAAGGACTAAACCCTGCCCATGGCGGGCAAAGAGAGCCATTGCAGAACACAGCAATGAAGGCATATGAGGCTCAGCCACAAGAGGAGACATCCCTGACAGGCGCGGTTCTGATAAATGGGATACTGCCCTGCAGGGCCCTACAGGGCCTCTTCTTCAGAAGACCACTATGTTCCAGAGCAGGAGACATAGCTGACTTTCCTAACAGGCAGAAACAGATACAAGGAATTAGACAAAACAAGGAGACAGAGGAATATGTCCCATATGGAAGAACAGGACAAAATCACATCAAAGGAGCTAATAAACCAGAGATTAAATAATATGCCTAATAAAGCATCTAAAACATTGGTCATAAAGATACTCCCTGGGCTTGAGAAAAGAGCGGAGGATCTCAGTGAGACCCTCAACAAAGAGTGAAAACATAAAAAACATAAAAAAGAACCAGAGATAAAGAACTCAATAAATGAAATTAAAAATACACTAGATGGAATAAATACACTAGAGGAAACAAAACAATGGATCAGCAACCAGAAGCGGAGAGTGATGAAAAGCAATCAAGCTGAACAAGAGAACAGAAAGAACAAGAACCGAGAATACATGAAGGGAACTCAGCAATACCATCAAGCATAACAACATTCACAGTATAGGTACCCCAGAAGGACAAGAGAGAGAAAAAGGGGCAGAAAATCTATTTGAGGAAATAATAGCTGAAAAGTTTGCAAATATGGGAAAGTTTTGAAAAAAACATTCAGGTCCAGGAGGCACAGAGACCTCCCCTCCTCCAACAAAATCAACCCAAGGACATCCACACCAAGACACATTAGTAATTAAAATGGCAAAAAGTAGTGATAGAGAATATTTATTATTATTTTTTAATGGGAAGTTAAATTTTTTGCAAGGGTAAAATGATAAAGCTTTGTATTTGGGGCCACAAAACACTTTCAAAGATCTATTTAAGTTTTAAGGTTTTTTAAAAGTTTTTTGGTTTTTTTTTTTAATATTTTATTTATTTGACAGACAGAGATCACAAGTGGGCAGAGAGGCAGAGAGAGAGAGAGAGAGAGAGAGAGAGAGGAGGAAGCAGGCTCCCCACAGAGCAGAGAGCCCGATGCAGGGCTCGATCCCACGACCCTGGGATCATGACCCGAGCCGAAGGCAGCGGCTTTAACCCACTGAGCCACCCAGGTGCCCCTGGGTTTTTTTTTAAGCACCAGGTGCTTATCACAAGAGCATTCCTTAAACCCTATCACCTATTTTTATTTATTTATTTTTAAAAAGATTTTATTTATTTATTTTTCAGAGAGAGTGAGCACAGGCAGACAGAGTGGCAGGCAGAGGGAGAAGCAGGCTCCCTGCTGAGCAAGGATCCCGATGCGGGACTCGATACCAGAATGCTGGGATCATGACCTGAGCCGAAGGCAGCCGCTCAAACAACTGAGCCACCCAGGCGTCCCCTATCACCTATTTTACCCATCCCCCCACCCACCTCCTCTCTGGTACCATTAGTTTGTTCTCTATAGTTAAAAGTCCATTTTCTCGTTTGTCTCTTTTTTTTTCTCTTGTTTGTTTCTTAAATTTCACATATGAGTGAAATCATATGGTATTTTTCTTTCTCTGATTTATTTCCCTTAGCATTATATACTCCAACTCCATCCATGTTGTTGCAAATGGAAAGAATTCATCTTTTTATGGCTGAATCATATTCCATTGTATGTATATATATCACAACTTCTTTATTCATTCATCTATTGATGGACATTTGGGATGTTTCCATAATTTGGCTATTGTAAATAATACTACTATACACTTAGGGGTGTATGTATCCCTTCGAATTAGTGTTTTTGTATTCTTTGGGCAAATACCCAGTAGTGCAATTGCTGGATCATAGGGTAGTCCTTTTTTTTTTTTTTCACTTTAAAAAAAAAGATTTTATTTATTTATTTGACAGAGAGAGAGAGCGAGCACAAGTAGGCAGAGCAGCAGGCCGGGGGCGGGGGGTGCTCCGGCGGGAAGCAGGCTCCCTGCCAAGCAGAGGGCCCAATGTGGGGCTCTATCCTGGGACCCTGAGATCATGACCTGAGCTGAAGACAGAGGCCTAACCCACTGAACCACCCAGGTGCCCCTAAAAGGAATTTTTTGACAAGCCCAGCAGTAAGGTGGCCTTCAGGTGTGGTTTGATCCTGAGGTTTACTAAAGACCCAGCTTCTTCTCTTTCTTTTTGGACTTCTACACTTTCTACTTCACCATAAGACTTCTGTCTTATGATTATAGGATGGCTTCCAGAATATTCTGAGAGGTTCATCCTTCCTTATTTACATCTATTAGGATAAAAACAGTTGTTCAAGCTTGTAAGGGTGAGGCAGTTTTTTGTCTGTTTGTTTTTTTAACCAGAGAATATCTCCTCAGATCTCACTAGCTCAAGCTGGGCCATGAAGTACCTATTCTCAAACCAAAGTTTGGGGCCAAGAGGATGGGGGTACACTGGAAAACAAGGACCATTCCTGGCACCATCTTTCCCAGACACACATGGGCTGGAGGTAGGATGGGGTGGGTAGGAGTCTTGCCTGAATGGAAATTTATGTATTAGCAATGGAAAGAAGGGAAATAAATGCAAAAATGTATCTCATTAGGCTCTGGCTTTTTTTTTTTTTTTTTTTGTGGACAGAATGTTATTGCATATTTGTAAATACATGAGAATCAAACTTCAAGGACGGAACATAAAATTTTAGTTTTGGACTAAAGAGAGAGGGGAAGTGAGGCAGTGGTGGCAGTGACAGGAGACCCCACACTGCAGGGCCTGTCTGTGAAGGTCAAGGGAGAGAGAGCATAATTCAGAGAAGAGGGAGAAGGTGATCTTCTTCCTAAAAGGGGCTTCAAGAGATGAAGAACTTTTTGTATCAGGCCTTTCATCTGTTGATGCCCTTCTCTCAGGACAGGAAGGGCAAGTGTGGGAGTAGCAGGTGGGGGTGGAGTTCTCTACAGATGGCAGACCACAGCCTGCAGACCCCAAACACTTCCTCCTCCCGGACTAGGTAGAGACACTTGGCACCCCAGGGTGCCCATCTCTAACACATAGGGTAGTCCTTTTAGTTCTTTTTTTTTTCTTTTCTAGAGAGTACACATGTGTTGTAGGGTGGGGAAGGGTGGTCAGGGGAAGGGTGGGCAGAGGAAGAGGGAGAGAAAGAATCCTAAGCAGGCTCCATCAGTGCAGAGTCTGATATTGGGCTTGATCTCACGACCCTGAGATCACGACCTGAGCCAAAATCAAGAGTTGGATGCTTAACCAACTGAGCCACCCAGTTGCCCCTCATAGAGTGGTTCCATTTTAACTTACTGAGGCACTAACATTCTGTTTTCCACAGTGGCTGCACCAGTTTGCATTTCCATCAATAGTGAAAGAGGGCGATAGAGAATTTTAAATTTTTTTAAAGATTTATTTGAGAGATAAAGAGAGAAAGAGCAAGCATGAGCAGTGGGGGAAAAACAGAGGGAAAGGGAGAACAGATTCCTCATTGAGCAGGGAGCCTGATGCAGGGCTTGATCCCAGGACGCTGAGATCACATCCTGAGCCAAAGGCAGACGCTTAACCAACTGAGCCACCCAGGTGCCCCAGGAGAGAATTTTAAAAGCAGTAAGAAAAAAGAGTTACATATAAGGGAAACCACAATAATCCAAAATCTTTGGGATAAAGCAAAAGCTATTCTAAGAGGAAACTTTAGAACAATACAGGCGCATCTTAAGGGGCAAGAAGAATGTCAAATAAGCAACCTAGCTTTCCACCTAAAAAAGCTATAAAAAGTACAAAACTCTAAACAAGTAAAAGGAAAAAAATTAATAAATATTAGAGCAAAAATAAAATAGAAACAAACAAACAAACAAAAAAAGCAATAGAATACATTAATGAAACCAGAAGCTGGTTCTCTGAAGAGATCAACAAAATTGATAACCTTTTAGCCAGACTCATCAGGAAAAAGTAAAAAAAAGGGTTGGGATGGAGGGCTCAAATAAAATCAGAAATGAATAAGGAGAAATAATAACTGACACCACAGAAATACAAGGATTATTAGAGAATATTCTGAAAATGTGTATGCCAACAAATTGGACAAATCAGAAGAAATAGATAAATCCCCAGAACATATCACCTCTCAAAATTCAATCAGGAAGAAGTAGAAAATTTGAACAAATTGCTACTTTAATTTCATTGCTGGTATTTAAAAAAACAAAGAGTCCAGGACAGTATGACTTCATAGGTGAATTCTGCCAGATATTTAAATAGTTAGTACATATTCTTTCCAAGCTATTCCAAAAACAGAAGAGGAAGGGAAGCCTCCAAATTCATTTTATGAGGCCAGCATTTCATCTGGTTTTAGCGTAAGGGTAAAAGCTAACAAAAAAAGAGAATTACAGGCCAATATCTCTGGTGAACACAGATGGAAAATTTTTCAACAAAATATTAGCAAACCAATTCCAATAAACATAAAAAAAAAAACCATTTACCACAATCAAGTGGGATTTGTTCCTAGGTTGCCAGGGTGGTTCAATATTCATAAATCAAATAGGATATATTGCACCAACAAAAGAAAGGATAAATACCATTAACAAAATAGGTTTAGAGGGAACATACCTCAACACAATAAAAGCCATATGTGAAAAACCCTCATCTAGCATCATACTCAATGGTGAAAAACTGAAAACTTTTCTCCTAGATCAAGAGCAAGGCAAGGGTGTCCACTCTCACCACTTCTATTCAATATAGTACTGGAAATCCTAGCCACAGCAATCAGAGAAGAAAAGAAATAAAAGTATCCAAATCAGTAAAGAAGTAAAACATTCACCATTTGCAGATGTCATATACTCGATATAAAAAATCCTAAAGACCCCACCAAATAACTCTTAGAACTGATAAATGAATTCAGTATAGTTGCAAGATACAAAATCAATATGTGGAAGAAATCTGTTGCATTTTTACACACTAATAATAAATTAGCAGAGAGAGAAATTAAGAAAATAATCTCATTTACAATTTCACTAAAAATAATAAAAATACCTATAAATAAACTTAACCAAGGAGATAAAAGACCTGTACTTTGAAAACTAAAGAACAATGATAAGAGAAACTGAAGATGATACAAATAAATGGAAAGCTATTCCATGCTCATGGATTGGAAGAACAAATACTGTTAAAATATCCATACTATCCAGAGTAATCTATAGTTATAAAGAATCTCTATCAAAATACCAATAGTACTTTTCACAGAACTAGAATAATCCTAAATTCTGCATGGAACCACAGAAGATTCCAAAGAGCCAAAGCAATCTTGAAGAAGCATGGTCCTAACACAGTAAGAGGCATATAGATCAATGGAACAGAACTGAGAGTCCAGAAAAACCTACAATTATATGGTCAGTTAATTTATGACAAAAGAGGCAAGAATATGCAATGGGAAAAAAAGTCTCTTCAACAAATTGGTGGGAAAACTGGACAGCTATATGCAACAGAATGAAAATAGACCAGTTTCTTGTATAAGAATACAAGAACTGAGCTTGTGTTTATGGACAGCAATAAACTCAAAATGGATTAAAAACCTAAATATGGGGGGTGCCTGGGTGGCTCAGTGGGTTAAGCCTCTGCCTTCGGCTCAGGTCATGATCTCAGGGTCCTGGGAATGAGCCCCGGGCTCTCTACTCAGCAGGAAGCCTGCTTCCCCCTTTCTGTCTGCCTCTCTGCTTGTGATCTCTCTCTCTGTCAAATAAATAAATAAAATCTTTTTAAAAAAGAACCCTGAAATACGAAACCTGAAACTATGCAAATCATAGAAGAGAGCACTGGCAGTAATTTCTCTGACATGAGCCATAGCAATATTTTTCTAGATAGGTCTCCTAAGGTAAGGAAAACAAAGGTAAAAATAAACTACTGGGAATACACAAATATAAAAAGCTTTTGCATAGTAAAAGACAATAAACAAAACAAAAAGACAATCTATTGAATGGCAGAAGATATTTGCAAATGATATATTTAACTAGAGGTTAGTATCCAAAATACATGAAGAACTTACACAACTCTACACACACACACACAGAAATCTGATTGAAAAATGGGCAGAAGACATGAACACTTTCCAAAGAGGACATACAGATTACTAACAAACCCCTGTAAAAATGCTCAAAATCAGTCACCACGAGGAAAAGACAAATTAAAACCACAATGCGGTATCACCTGTCAGAACGGCTAAAATCAAAAGCACTAGAAACAATAAGCATTAGTGAGGATGTTGAGAAAAAGGAACCATTGGGCACTGCTGGTGAGAATGCAAACTGGTGCAGCCACTGTGGAGAACAGTATGGAGGTTCCTCAAAATATTAAAAATAGAATTATCATATGATCTAGTAATTCCAGTACTGGGTATTTACCCAAAGAAAGTAAAACACTAACTCAAAAAGACATATGCACTCCTAATGTCCATAAATAGATGAATGGATAAAGAAGATGTAATACACACACACACACATACACACAATGGAATATTATTCAGCCATAAAAAGAAATGAAATCTTGCAATTTGCAAGAACATGGATGGATCCAGTGAAATAAGGCAGTCAGAGAAAGACAAATACCACATTTCACTTAAATGTGGAATTTAAGAAAGGAAACAAAGAAGAAAAGAGAAACCAAAAAACAGGCTCTTAACTATAGAGAACAAACTGAATGACTACCAGAGTGGGGGGTGGGTGGAATAGGTGATGGGAATGAAAGAGTACATTTAATCGTACATTTTTTTTAAAGATTTTATTTATTTCACTGACAGAGATCACAAGTAGGCAGAGAGGCAGGCAGAGAAAGAAGGAAGCAGGCTACCCAATGAGCAGAGAGCCCAATGCAGGGCTTGATCTCAGGACCCTGGGATCATGACCTGAGCTGAAGGCAGAGGCTTTAATCCACTGAGCCACCCAGGC